>JAPXFY010001346.1:27500-30000 GCA_030674185.1 Monoplex corrugatus | reverse complement strand
GGGGGTGAGCTATTCAGCATCTTACAAAAATGAAGAGGCATATGAGAAACAAGGACTCTAATGAAAGGATGGCAGCTAGAGGCTGAGATTATACCAGCTGTATTGTCTCTCGGGTCACTCACTTAAGGCTGAAGATGCAGCAAACCCACCATCCAGGTCTACATCCAAATATATGCCTGTATGTTTACATATCATGGGGAGTATCATCACAAGATGAAGAGGAATGAGAACAAGACTAGAAATGATGGTGCTGAGCTGATTATACCAGATGTGTCTCTCTCGGGCCACTCACTTAAGGCTGAAGATGCAGCAAAACCCACCATCCAGGTCTACATCCAAATATATGCCTGTATGTTTACATATCATGGGGAGCATCATCACAAGATGTAGAAGAAGACGTGAAGAAGAAGAAGAGGAATGACAAAAAAGGCTACAAATGATGATGATGAGCTGGTTATTACCAACTGTGTTGTGTCTCTGGCCACTCACTTAAGGCTGAAGATGCAGCCAGCCCGCCATTCAGGTATACATATGTATATGTATATCATCACAAGAAGAAGAAGAAGAAGAAGAAGAAGAAAAAAAGAATAGAAATGGTGATGATGATGATGATAATAGAAATGGTGATGATGATGATGATGATAATAATAATAATAATAATAATAATGATAATAATAAGAAGAATAACTACAGCAGTAACAATATCTTAACATTCACCATAAAGATAGTAATAACAATAATGATAATAATAATAGTAGTGATAGCAACAACAGCAACATACAATAACAACAAGAATCATAATCATCATAATAATAATAATAAATAAATAAATAATAAAAATACTGAGAATAGTAATAACTCCAATAGAGAATAACGATAACACCAAGAATATATTGGTCATAATAGCAATCCGAGAGTAAGAAGGACATAATAAGGAAAACCTCCTCCAAGGAAAACCCCATTGCAGAACTGATAGAAAGAGAGAAAAAAAAAAAAAAAGAAAGAAAGAAAGAAAGGACGGACGGACCCATCAATCGCGACCCTCTGGGCGACTACAAGTGACTGTCAGTCATACCAGACTTATCGGCAAGGCGCCAGAGCAGGAAAGGCGGGGCACCGCCGCGTTAAGGCTGAAGATTTATATAGCGCAGCCGTCATGAGCTTCCGCAGCGGGTTGGAAGTTGCTTAAGGTGTGGGAACAGGCGGCGAGCTGAATCGCGGCAGGGTCTCGCCCGGCTGCTCGCCCCGGCGCGTCCGCCCGTTCCGTACACGCATTCTGGTTGGCATTTTCGCGAGCGCTCGGCGTGCGAGGTCTGAGTCGGTGCTGGCGGCAAAGGGTGCGCGATCCCGCCACTCCGCCGGCTGCAGCGCTTCCCGCTTGCGCCGAGTCCCAGTTGTGAGTTCGAACGGCTGCCGCGGTTTCTCCGACGGACACGTTGGGTCTCTGCGCGGTCGGCGTCTGACGGTCCGTAGATGGTGGCGTGCCATCGGTGACGACGGTCGGAGAGCGACCTCGCCGGTTCTCTCCAGCCCGGAACGAGGGCCCTAGGTGCGTGGGACAGGAGGCTCCCTCCCCTTCGGCCTCAGAGAGAGTAACGCCTGGTTCATCTCGCGAAGGACGCGCCCGTCCCATCGGGTCGTGGTCCGGCACGTGGTAACGAGCGGGCGAGGCGTACGGGGACAGGCTCCGTTCTTCCCTGCCGCCTCCCCGCTAGACCGGCCCTCCCCGGGTTGCTGCTGCTGCACGGCGCGTGAGCTGCTGCTGCCGCCGCTGTTGTCCCGGGGGCTGGCGTCGGTCGGACCGAAGAAGGATTCTCGCTTGCGATTGGGCCCTGAATCTGTTGTCCGCCGCCACCGCAGTCTCTGGTGAAGACCGACTCCGCGCGCTGTTTGCGCCGGCTCGCTAACGCGGATCGCCCACGGACTCATCATCTGTGAGAGCGGTCCCACCGGCAAGCCTGCATCGGCCGCTGTGCTGGCTCTTCTGTCCGACAAGGGATCAGGAGGAGGAGGACACGCAGAACACGGGTTGCATTCTGGTTGATCCTGCCAGTAGTCATATGCTTGTCTCAAAGATTAAGCCATGCATGTCTAAGTTCACACCCTTGTACGGTGAAACCGCGAATGGCTCATTAAATCAGTCGAGGTTCCTTAGATGATCCAAATCTACTTGGATAACTGTGGTAATTCTAGAGCTAATACATGCCGACCAGCTCCGACCCCCCCGGGGAAAGAGCGCTTTTATTAGTTCAAAACCAGTCGGGTTCTGCCCGTCCTTTGGTGACTCTGGATAACTTTTTGCCGATCGCATGGCCCCGAGCCGGCGACGCATCTTTCAAATGTCTGCCCTATCAAATGACGATGGTACGTGATCTGCCTACCATGTTAGCAACGGGTAGCGGGGAATCAGGGTTCGATTCCGGAGAGGGAGCATGAGAAACGGCTACCACATCCAAGGAAGGCAGCAGGCGCGCAACTTACCCACTCCTGGCACGGGGAG
>JAPXFY010001346.1:17500-20000 GCA_030674185.1 Monoplex corrugatus | reverse complement strand
ATGTGTATATGTCATGGGGATCATCATCATAACAAGTAGAAGAAGACGTGAAGAAGAAGAACAAGAGGAATGAAAAAATACACTACAAATGATGATGATGATGTCCCTGGCCACTCACTTAAGGCTGAAGATGCAGCCGGCCCATCATCCGGGTACACATCAAAAGATAGACAATGCGTATGACATGGTCCTGATCATGGCAAGAAAAGAAGAAGAAGAAGAAGAAAGAAGAAGAGGCATTAGAAAAAAAAGAATAGAAATGATGGAATGATGTACCAGCTGTATTGTCTCTCTGGCCACTCACTTAAGGCTGAAGATGCAGCAAACCCACCATCCAGGTCTACATCCAAATATATGCCTGTATGTTTACATATCATGGGGAGCATCATCACAAGATGAAGAGGAATGAGAACAAGACTAGAAAATGATGGTGCTGAGCTGATTATACCAGCTGTATTGTCTCTCGGGTCACTCACTTAAGGCTGAAGATGCAGCAAACCCACCATCCAGGTCTACATCCAAATATATGCCTGTAATGTTTACATATCATGGGAGCATCATCACAAAATGAAGAGGAATGAGAACAAGACTAGAAATGATGGTGCTGAGCTGATTATACCAGCTGTATTGTCTCTCGGGTCACTCACTTAAGGCTGAAGATGCAGCAAAACCCACCATCCAGGTCTACATCCAAATATATCCTGTATGTTTACATATAAATGGGGAGCATCATCACAAAATGAAGAGGAATGAGAACAAGACTAGAAATGATGGGCTGAGCTGATTATACCAGCTGTATTGTCTCTCGGGTCACTCACTTAGGCTGAAGATGCAGCAAAACCCACCATCCAGGTCTACATCCAAATATATGCCTGATGTTTACATATCATGGGGAGATCATCACAAAATGAAGAGGAATGAGAACAAGACTAAAATGATGGTGCTGAGCTGATTATACGGATTGTCTCTCGGCCACTCACTAAGGCTGAAGATGCAGCAAACCCACCATCCAGGTCAAACATCCAAATATATGCCTGTATGTTTACATATCATGGGGAGTATCATCACAAATGAAGAGGAATGAGAACAAGACTAGAAATGATGGTGCTGAGCTGATTATACCAGATTTGTCTCTCTCGGGCCACTCACTTAAGGCTGAAGATGCAGCAAAACCCACCATCCAGGTCTACATCCAAATATATGCCTGTATGTTTACATATCATGGGAGTATCATCACAAGATGAAGAGGAATGAGAACAAGACTAGAAATGATGGTGCTGAGCTGATTATACCAGATGTGTCTCTCTCGGGCCACTCACTTAAGGCTGAAGATGCAGCAAAACCCACCATCCAGGTCACATCCAAATATATGCCTGTATGTTTACATATCATGGGGAGCATCATCACAAGATGTAGAAGAAGACGTGAAGAAGAAGAAGAGGAATGACAAAAAAGGCTACAAATGATGATGATGAGCTGGTTATTACCAACTGTGTTGTGTCTCTGGCCACTCACTTAAGGCTGAAGATGCAGCCAGCCCGCCATTCAGGTATACATAAGTATATGTATATCATCACAAGAAGAAGAAGAAGAAGAAGAAGAAGAAAAAGAATAGAAATGGTGATGATGATGATGATAATAGAAATGGTGATGATGATGATGATATAATAATAATAATATAATAATAATAATGATAATAATAAGAGAATAACTACAGCAGTAACAATATCTTAACATTCACCATAAAGATAGTAATAACAATAATGATAATAATAATAGTAGTGATAGCAACAACAGCAACATACAATAACAACAAGAATCATAATCATCATCATAATAATAATAAATAAATAAATAATAAAAATACTGAGAATAGTAATAACTCCAATAGAGAATAACGATAACACCAAGAATATATTGGTCATAATAGCAATCCGAGAGTAAGAAGGACATAACAATAAAGGGAAAACCTCCTCCAAGGAAAACCCCATTGCAGAACTGATAGAAAGAGAGAAAAAAAAAAAAAAGAAAGAAAGAAAGAAAGGACGGACGGACCCATCAATCGCGACCCTCTGGGCGACTACAAGTGACTGTCAGTCATACCAGACTTATCGGCAAGGCGCCAGAGCAGGAAAGGCGGGGCACCGCCGCGTTAAGGCTGAAGATTTATATAGCGCAGCCGTCATGAGCTTCCGCAGCGGGTTGGAAGTTGCTTAAGGTGTGGGAACAGGCGGCGAGCTGAATCGCGGCAGGTCTCGCCCGGCTGCTCGCCCCGGCGCGTCCGCCCGTTCCGTACACGCATTCTGGTTGGCATTTTCGCGAGCGCTCGGCGTGCGAGGTCTGAGTCGGTGCTGGCGGCAAAGGGTGCGCGATCCCGCCACTCCGCCGGCTGCAGCGCTTCCCGCTTGCGCCGAGTCCCAGTTGTGAGTTCGAACGGCTGCCGCGGTTTCTCCGACGGACACGTTGGGTCTCTGCGCGGTCGGCGTCTGACGGTCCGTAG
>JAPXFY010001346.1:0-7500 GCA_030674185.1 Monoplex corrugatus | reverse complement strand
CAGCCCGCCATTCAGGTATACATAATGTTATATGTATTATCATCACAAGAAAGAAGAAGAAAGAAGAAGAAGAAAAAGAATAAAAATGGTGATGATGATGATGATAAAATAGAAATGGTGGATGATGATGATGATATAATAAATAATAAAAATAAATAATAATAATGATAATAAGAAGAATAACTACAGCAGTAACAATATCTTAACATTCACCATAAAGATAGTAATACACAATAATGATAATAATAATAGTATGATAAGCAACAACAGCAACATACAATAACAACAAGAATTCATAATCATCATCATAATAAAATAAATAAATAAATAATAAAAATACTGAGAATAGTAATAACTCCAATAAGAATAACGATAACACCAAAATTATTTGGTATAATAGCAATCCGAGAGTAAGAAGGACATAAAAAGGAAAACCTCCTCAAGGAAAAACCCCATTGCAGAACTGATAGAAAGAGAGAAAAAAAAAAAAAAAGAAAGAAAGAAAGAAAGGACGGACGGACCCATCAATCGCGACCTCTGGGCGACTACAAGTGACTGTCAGTCATACCAGACTTATCGCAAGGCGCCAGAGCAGGAAAGGCGGGGCACCGCCGCGTTAAGGCTGAAGATTTATATAGCGCACCGTCATGAGCTTCCGCAGCGGGTTGGAAGTTGCTTAAGGTGGGAACAGGCGGCGAGCTGAATCGCGGCAGGGTCTCGGCCCGGCTGCTCGCCCCGGCGCGTCCGCCCGTTCCGTACACGCATTCTGGTTGGCATTTTCGCGAGCGCTCGGCGTGCGAGGTCTGAGCGGTGCTGCGGCAAAGGGTGCGCGATCCCGCCACTCCGCGGCGCAGCGCTTCCCCGCTTGCGCCGAGTCCCAGTTGTGAGTTCGAACGGCTGCCGCGGTTTCTCCGACGGACACGTTGGGTTCTACTGCGCGGTCGGCGTCTGACGTCCGTAGATGGTGGCGTGCCATCGGTGACGACGGTCGGAGAGCGACCTCGCCGGTTCTCTCCAGCCCGGAACGAGGGCCCTAGGTGCGTGGGACAGAGGCTCCCTCCCCTTCGGCCTCAGAGAGAGTAACGCCTGGGTTCATCTCGCGAAGGACGCCCCTCCCATCGGGTCGTGGTCCGCACGTGGTAACGAGCGGGCGAGGCGTACGGGGACAGGCTCCGTTCTTCCCTGCCGCCTCCCCGCTAGACCGCCCCCCCGGGTTGCTGCTTGCTGCACGGCGCTGAGCTGCTTGCTGCCGCCGCTGGTTTGTCCCGGGGCTGGCGTCGGTCGGACCGAAGAAGGATTCTCGCTTGCGATTGGGCCCTGAATCTGTTGTCCGCCGCCACCGCAGTCTCTGTGAAGACCGACTCCGCGCGGCTGTTTGCGCCGGCTCGCTAAACCGCCGGACGCCCACGGACTCATCATCGTGAGAGCGGTCCCACCGGCAAGCCTGCATCGGCCCGCTGTGCTGGCTCTTCTGTCCGACAAGGGATCAGGAGGAGGAGGACACGCAGAACACGGGTTGCATTCTGGTTGATCCTGCCAGTAGTCATATGCTTGTCTCAAAGATTAAGCCATGCATGTCTAAGTTCACACCCTTGTACGGTGAAACCGCGAATGGCTCATTAAATCAGTCGAGGTTCCTTAGATGATCCAAAATACTAACTTGGATAACGTGGTAATTCTAGAGCTAATACATGCGACCAGCTCCGACCCCCCCCGGGGAAAGAGCGCTTTTATTAGTTCAAAACCAGTCGGGTTCTGCCCCGTCCTTTGGTGACTCTGGATAACTTTTTGCCGATCGCATGGCCCCCGAGCCGGCGACGCATCTTTCAAATGTCTGCCCTATCAAATGACGATGGTACGTGATCTGCCTACCATGTTAGCAACGGGTAGCGGGGAATCAGGTTCGATTCCGAGAGGGAGCATGAGAAACGGCTACCACATCCAAGGAAGGCAGCAGGCGCGCAACTTACCCACTCCTGGCACGGGGAGGTTAGTGACGAAAAAAACAATACGGAACTCTTTTGAGGCTCCGTAATTGGAATGAGTACACTTAAACCCTTTAACGAGGATCTATTGGAGGCAAGTCTGGTGCCAGCAGCCGCGGTAATTCCAGCTCCAATAGCGTATACTAAGTTGTTGCGATTAAAAAGCTCGTAGTTGATCTCAGGCATGGGCGCACGGTCCGCCTCCGGCGGCGGTCACTGTGTGTATTGATTCCCATCCTACGCTTCCCGGTTGTTCAGCCCCATGGTGCTCTTCATTGAGCGTTTTTGGGTGGCCGGAACGTTTACTTTGAAGAAATTAGAGTGTTCAAAGCAGGCGGTCGCCTGAATAATGGTGCATGGAATAATGGAATAGGACCTCGGTTCTATTTTGCTGGTTTTCGGAACACGAGGTAATGATTAAGAGGGACAGACGGGGGCATCCGTATTGCGGTGTTAGAGGTGAAATTCTTGGATCATCGCAAGACGAACAACTGCGAAAGCATTTGCCAAGCATGTTTTTCATTAGTCAAGAACGAAAGTCAGAGGTTCGAAGACATCAGTACCGTCGTATTCTGACCATAAAACGATGCCAACTCAGCGATTCGCTGGTGTTGCTTCATCGACTCTGCGGGCAGCTCCGGAAACCAAAGTTTTCGGGTTCCGGGGGAAGTATGGTTGCAAAGCTGAAACTTAAAGGAATTGACGGAAGGGCACCACCAGAGTGGAGCCTGCGGCTTAATTTGACTCAACACGGGAAACTCACCCGGTCCGGACACTGTAAGGATTGACAGATTGAATAGCTCTTTCTTGATTCGGTGGGTGGTGGTGCATGGCCGGTTCTTAGTTGGTGGAGCGATTTGTCTGGTTAATTCCGATAACGAACGAGACTCTAGCCTACTAAATAGTTTCGCCGATCCCTTCATGCGTTCGGCGCTAACTTCTTAGAGGACAAGTGGCGTTTAGCCACACGAGATTGAGCAAAACAGGTCTGTGATGCCCTTAGATGTCCCGGGGGCCGCACGCGCGCTACACTGAAAGGAATCAGCGTGGCTTTCTCCCTGGCCCGAAAGGGTTGGGAAACCCGTTGAATCTCCTTCGTGATAGGGATTGGGGCTTGAAATTGTTCCCCATAGAAACGAGAATTCCCATAAGCGCGAGTCATAAGCTCGCGTTGATTACGTCCCTGCCCTTTTACACACCGCCCGTCGCTACTACCCCCATTGAACGGTTTAGTGAGGGCCTCGGATTGGACTCGGCCCGCCCTTCACCGGGCGGCGCCGCTGTTCCGAGAAGACGCTCGAACTGATCGTTTAGAGGAAGTAAAAGTCGTAAACAAGGTTTTCCGTAGGTGAACCTGCGGAAGGATCTTACCGGTTACCACTGCTTACTGTGCGCAGTACAGACAGCAGAGAGACGCTCGTGTCACCGTGCTTGGTGGAGAGAGAAGAGAAGAGAGAGAGAGAGACGGAAGGAAAGAAAGGCCACGGCTCACGCTGAACCGTGTGTGAGGGAGGTACCGTCCTGAAGGCGGCCGGCGTTTGCCTCGGCGGTCGGCCCGCCTCCCCGAAAAGTGTGACTTTGGGGTACCTGGTCTGTCGGGATGCCGGGTCGCCTCTCACCGCCGTCCGTCCCCCTTGGCGGCGCGGGTGGGAGAGAGGCGGCTGTCGGTAGGTTCGGCAGGGGAAGCAGGAGAGGCCTCAGGCGCCCCCGGGAGCTCTCTGTTCCCGGACCGCGTCCTCCGGCAAAGGTTCAAGAGCGCCCTGCCTCGATGGGCGCCGCCCCCTGGTTTTTGTTTTTCTCGATACTTTTTTCTTCGCATGCTCTTTTTGCAGAAGCAAGCTCTCGAGGGGGCGATCGCCGCGCGGCCGGCTCCTGAGCCTCTGTGGGGCAGGGGGCCCCGGTGAAAGCCACTCTCGTTGCCAAAGAAAAAAGCGAACTGGACACAACTTTAGCGGTGATCACTCGGCTCGTGCGTCGATGAAGAACGCAGCCAGCTGCGTGAACTAATGTGAAATTGCAGGACACATTGAACATCGACACTTTGAACGCATAATGCGGCCAAGGGTCCGTCCTTTGGCCACGCCCGTCTGAGGGTCGGCAAAAGTTCTACCCATCGCCGGAGGCTCTTTACCGGCGCCTGAGCCCTCGAAGCGGTGGCGGCAGCGCGCCCTCTCGGGTGGGCCCGTCCGGCTTCCGGTGGCTCCAAGATCAGACCCCCCCCTGGTCCGTGGCGCGCGCCACGGGCGGCCGACTTCCTATAACGGCCCTCGTCCCCCCCCCCCCCGCCCTTCTTCTTCTTCGCGGTCCTCCAGAGAAGGAGGAAGGGGAGGGAAGAAGCTGGGGGGGGTGGGAGAAGAAAGCGATAGGAGGTGACACTTTGCCTCCTGCGCGGCGAAGGGACATGGCTCGGATCGGATTCCCATGCCTTCGCGCAACCGCCCCACCGCCGCTTTTTTCTTGCTCCCTGGCGCCGTTGTTCCTTTTTCCACCTCAGATGGGGGGGGACGAATTACCCCTGAATTTAGCATACCTAAGCGGAGGAAAAAAAACTAAAAGGATTCCCCCATAAACGGCAGTGAAGTGGGAACCCCAGCCCCGAATCCCCCAGACCGCTGGCGGGGAAACTGTGGTGTAGGGACCCCAAAACTGTCGTTCCCCACCGGTGACCGAAGTCCTCCTTTCGGGGGCCTCTCCCAAGCGGGTGGTCGGCCCTTTTTTTTACGGTCGCTGGTGCGTGGCTGCGAGCGTCCCGGAGTCGGTTGTTTGGGAAGCAGCCCAAAGCGGGGTGGTAAAACTCCATCTAAAGGCTAAATACTGGCACGTTCCGATAGCGGACAAGTACCGTGAGGAAAGTTGAAAAGAACTTTGAAGAGAGAGTTCAACATTCGTGAAACCCCTAGAGGAAAACGGGGGGATCCGCAAAGTCGGCCCCCCCCCGGTTTCAGCTCGAAGCTGGGGGCGCCGCGCCGGGTAGGAACGCAAGATCCCCGGCCGGGCGCGTGTCGGCCGGTGCACTTTCCGGGGCAGAGCGCCACACCGGTTTTCGGGGCGGTCAAAGGCGGCGAGGATGGTAGGCGGCGCCCCCGGCGCGCGCTGGTATGCCTCGCCTGTCCCGATCCGCCCGGGGACCAGAGCCGCCGCGGTGTGGGCCGCCCCGCCCTCCTGGGATGTTCGACTGGAAGACGGCAAACGTGTCTCCGACCGCTTCCCTGGACGGTCCGGGGTGGGCCCCCCCGGACAGGGCAGTGGCGAATCGGCGGGCCCTCCACCCACCGTCTTGAAACACGACCAAAGAGTCTAACATCGCGCGGCGTTGGGCGTAGAAACCCGAAGGCGAAGTGAAAGCGAGGGGCCGTCTTTGACGTGCCAGGGGGATCCCCCCGCCGCCTGGGCGGGGGCGCACCACCGGCCCTCTCACCGCGCTGTCGGTGAGGCGGAGCAGGGCGTTACGTTGGGACCCGAAAGATGGTGAACTATGCCTGATTAGGACGAAGCCAGGGAAACCTCTGGTGGAGGTCCGCGCGATTCTGAGTGCAAATCGCGCAAATTGGGTATAGGGGCAAAACTAATCGAACCATCTAGTCTGGTTCCCCCCCGAATTTTCCCTCAGGATAGCGGCACTCATACGCAGTTTATCCGGTAAAGCGAATGTTAAGGCCTTGGGGACAAAGACCTCAACCTATTCTCAAACTTAAATGGGTAAGAAGTCCGATCGCTCGATTGGAGCCGGGCCCTTTTGAATGCGAGTGCCCAGTGGGCCATTTTTGGTAAGCAGAATGGCCTGTGGATGAACCAAACGTCCGGTTAAGGTGCCTAACTTGACGCTCATCAACACCATAAAAGGTGTTGGTCGATTAGACAGCAGGACGGGGCCAAGGAAGTCGGAATCCGCTAAGGAATGGTAAAACTCACCTGCCGAATCAACCAGCCCTGAAAATGGATGGCCTGGAGCGTCAGACCCATTACGGACCGCTTCGGCACCGTGTCGCTTGGTGGGTGCCAAGCTGAAGCGAGTAGGAGGGCCGCGCGGGAGCGGCCCGAAGGCCTGGGACGCGAGTCTGGGTGGGAGCCGCCGCAGGCGCGATCTTGGTGGTAGTAGCAAAATAATAAACGAGAACTTTGAAGACTGAAGGGAGAGGGTTCCATGTGAACAGCAGTTGAAAGGGTCGTCGGTCCTAAAGATAGGAAAAGTCCGTTCTGAACGAAGCACTGTTGTTGTAGCGCTACACACGCGAGTGCTCTCGTTGGATCGAAAAGGGAACGGGTTAATATCCCGAACCTGGACACGGAGATTTGGTCCTTCGGCCATGTGCGGCAACGCAAACAAGGGGAGGTCGGCCCGAACCCCGGGAAATTTTTCTTTTTTGTAAGGGACTCGCCCCTGGAAACGGCTTGCCCGGGATTGGGACACGGGGTTCCCGTAAAGCACCGCGGCCTTGCGGTGTCCGGTGCGTCTCGGCGGGCCCTGAAAATCCCACGGGGACGGTGGGGATTCTCGTGCCAGCCGAACCCATTCCGCAGCAGGTCTCCAAGGTGGCACGCCCTAGTCGATAGAACAATGTGGTAAGGGAAGTCGGCAAATTGGTTCCGTAACTTCGGGAAAAGGATTGGCTCTGAGGAGGGTCAGTCGGGCTGGGTTTTGGGAAACGGGTTTCGGGACGGCCGCGGGCGGGGCGAGGCCTTCCCCTCCCACGGGGGGCGGGGCCGATTCGGATCGCCGGTTCAACCTTCCCTGGACCGCCTCAGCTAGGTGGCGGCCTCGGCCGTTCACGTCGGCTGGCATTTAAACAGTCAACTCAGAACTGGTTCGGACCAGGGGGAATCCGACGTCAATTAAAACAAAGCATTGCGATGGCCTCATCGGGGGTTTTACGCAATGTGATTTTCTGCCCATGCTCTAATGTCAAAGTGAAGAAATTCAATCAAGCGCGGGTAAACGCGGGAGAAACAATGCCTTTAGGTACCAAATGCCCGTCATCTAATTGTGACCGCATGAAGGATTAACGAGATTCCCACGTCCCTATCAATATCTAACGAAACCACAGCCAGGGAACGGGCCTTGGCGGGAAACAGCGGGGAAAAAGACCCTGTTGAGCTTGACTCTAGTCCACTTTGGAAGAGACATGAGAGGTGTAGCATAGGTGGGGCTTGACGGCGGCCTTGAAATACCACTACTTTTATCGTTCTTTATTATTCAGTCGAGCGGAGACGGGGGAAAGCCTAGTTCTGGAATTAAGCCTTCGACCTCGCCGCCGAGGGCGATCCCTCTGAAGGACCGTGTCAGGCGGGGAGTTTGACTGGGCGGTACATCGTCAAAAGGTACGCGTGTCCCAAGGCAGCTCAGCGAGGACGGAAACCTCGCGAAAGTAAAAGGGCAAAACTCGCTTGATTTTGATTTTAGTACGAAACAGCCGTAAAGCGTGGCCTACGATCCCTTTTGACTTGGATTTTAAGCAAGAGGTGTCAAAAAGTTACCACAGGAAACGGCTTTGGCAGCCAAGCGTTCATAGCGACG
>JAPXFY010001345.1:25000-37486 GCA_030674185.1 Monoplex corrugatus | reverse complement strand
AAAAAAGTAAAAAAAAAATTTTTGAAGAAAAAACTGCCGGTGTGTTCATCAAAGCGGCGCCGTTATTATACCTGCTTCCCGTGATAGAGAGGGGGAAAGAGAGGTCGGCATAAAATTAATGCAATACACACAACAAAACAAAACAAAACAAAATAACAAAATTAAAGTTATAAAACAAAACTGTCAGCCATTCCAAAAATCTCCCGTCTACACATGTGCTACAGACACCATGTGCTACAAAAGCCTCAATAACGCAGCCCCCGATTACCTGTCAAGCCTACTTGAGATCTATGTTCCCTCACGTACCCTCCGCTCTGCCTCCGATCCTCTGATTTTTTTCGCTTTCCACCACAAAGCTCAATACCAAATGGTCCACGCCTTCTCTTTTTCCCTGGTCCACTTTCCTGGAACAAACTTCCTCCTCAAGTCCGTCACAACCTATTTTTGTCTCCTTCAAGTCCGCTCTCAAAACTCACCTTTTCTCCTCTGCATAAAATCCTAACCTCACTCAACCCCCCTCTGCACCTGTCTCCGCTCGGAGGGGAATCACATTGTTATAATATATAATTGTATATGATATCTCTCTATAATTTTCCATTGCTTTTTTTCCTGCTTTTATTTGCTTTTTATTCTTTCTCCCCATTTATAGTCATGTGTGTGTGTGTGTGTGTGTTGTGTGTGTGTGTGTGTGTGTGTGCGTGCGTGTGTGTGCGTGCGTCCCGTGCGTGCGTGCGTGCGTGCTTGCGTGCGTGTGTGTCTTTTTCAGCGCTTAGATTGATTTTATCAAGATTTTGCGCTATATAAAAATTGTAATTATTATTATTATTATTACACATCATTACCCCATGATCCAGAATTTGTACTTCTCAATGTCAACGGACCTTGAAGAAGCACAGATGAAATAAAATTTGACTTGAAGTGAGGACAATGTAGACTGACTCAATAACATTAGCAGTTTCTGAGAAAGTGTTGTTTGTACAAACTTTCTCACAAAGTGCTCTTTTTAGCACTTGTGTTTTGGTCCGAGTGATTTTGATTTGTTTTTCTGTGAGAGAGAGGGGAGAGAGGGAGAGGGAGGGGGAGAGGCAGACAGACAGACAGAGACAGAGACAGAGACAGACAGAACAATAGAAAGGGGAAACGTGGGGTGTGTATGTAGAAAAAATATTGCTTAAGATATATTCGTCTCACATACACATCAGGATCATCATAGTAAACCGGGGACAACACACACACACACACACACACACCACACACACACAACACACACACACACACTCCCCTCACTCACTCACTCACTCACTCACTCACCACACACACACACACACACACACACACAAAACACACACACACACACACACACCAAAACACACACAAACACTACACACAACCTCCAGTCCACATGAAACAATCCCTTTTTTGAAAAAAAAAGGAAAGAAAAGAAATGGAAAAAAGAGAGGGGGAAAGAAGAGGGAAGCAATGGGATTGGCTTGGTAAAGCAGAAAACAGAAACGAAAAACTGGTAAAAATATAAATCATCAAAATACAAAAAAATAAGAAAGAAAACAGTTCTTGTCGTTAGCTGCCTGCAAGTGAATGAAAGACAGGAAAGGGGGGGTGGAGAGGTGTGGGGGGGGGGGGTGATGGGGAGTTTTATTCTTTTACTTAAATCGCCTGATGAAAAAAGGGCAGGAGGCATGTTTTTTCCATAAAGTCTGTCCCTAAAAAAAAAAGGCATAAAAAGACGACCGAGCAAAGAAACCAACAAACACGACACCCATTCTGTGCCCTGCCTATCACTGGGCGAAAGGGGAAAAACTCTCTCTCTTCTCTCTCTCTCCCCTCCCCGGGGGTGAAGTCTTCTCTATGCGTGAAGAATTTGCGCACAACAAAAGTGGTTTAAATGTGTCGCCCACTACGGGGAAAAATTGTTATCCCCCCTTGTAAAAAGACCTTTTCGGGAAATTTACAATAAACATTTTCAGTTTCATTTTCAGTTTCTCTCTCTCTCTCTCCTCAGTCTCTCTCTCTCAGTCCCTCTCTCTCTCTCCCTTTCTCCCCCTCTCTCCCTCCTCTCTCTCTCTTTCAGTTTCTCTTTCCCCTATCCTTTCTGTCTGTCTGTCGTCCCCCTCTCGGGGCCTTTCTTTCTCTCCTCTCTCTCTCTTCAGTTTTCTTTCTCATCCTTTCTGTCTGTCGTCTGTCTCTCTCTCTCTCTCTTTTCCCCCCCTGCCTTTCTTTTTCTCTCTCCCCTCTCTGCCTTTCTTTCTCTCTCGCCTTTTTCTCTCTCTCAGTCTCTCTCTCTCTCTCTCTCTGCCTTTCTCTCTCTCAATCTCTCCTCTCTCTCTGTCTCCTCTCTCTGCCTCTCTCTCTCTCCCCCCCTCTCTCCTCTCTCCTCAGTCTCTCTCTCTCTCTGCCTCTCTCTCTCTCCCCTCTTTCAGTTTCTCTCCCCTCTATTTCCTTTCTGTCTGTCTGTCTGTCTCTGTCTCTCTCTTTCTGCCTTTTTTTTCCCCCCTCTCCCCTCTCTCCTCTCTCCCTTTCTTTCTCTCCCCTCTCTCTCTTCTCTCCTCTCTTTCAGTTTCTCTCTCCCTGTCTGTTTCTCTCTCTCTCTTTTTCCCCCTCCCTTTCAGTTTCTCTCTCTCTGTCTGTTTCTCTCTCCCCCCTCTCCCTCTCCCCTCTCTCCCCTCTCTCTCTCTCTCTTTTCATTTCTCTCTCTCTATCCCTTTTCCCTGTCTGCCCCGTCTGCCCTCTCTCCCCCTCTCTTTTCCTCTTTCCCTTTTCCCTTTTTTTCCCTCTCTCTCTCTCTCTGCCTTTCTTTTCTCTCTCCTCCCCTTTTTCTTCGGTTTCTCTCTCTCTGTCTGTTTCTCTCCTCTCTCTCAGTTTCTCTCTCTCTATGCCTTTCTGTCTGCCCCGTCGCCCTGTCTTTTCTCTCTCTTTCTAAAGTCTCTCTCCTCCCCTTTTTGCCTTTCTTTCTCCTCTCTCTCTCTTTTCTGTCTGTCTTTTTGCTGTCTCTCGGGCCTTTCTGTCTGTCTGTCTTTTCCTCTCTTTGTCTCTCTCTCCCCTGTCTCCCCTCTCGGTCTCTCCCCTCTCGTGCTGCACAACTGCTCCCGAAAAAGCAAGGAGATTTAAATAAGTGAGAGGGGGTTACCGTTGTGAAATCCATAAATGCCCCCCCAAAAAAACCCGTCTGTTGTTCTGACCCCCCGGGAAATACCGCTCTGTCTGGGCACACAACGCACTCCTGGAAATCAACCCAAACCCTCCTCAGCCTATCTAAACCCCCCTAAACCCCCCCCCCCACCCCCTCTACTGTATCTCTCCACTCTCTCCTGTTTAAAAAGAAGATCAAGCCATTCTAATGATAAACCTTTTTTAAAAAAACGTTATTACAGAAAAATCTATATTTCGTATTTCCAAGGGCAATAAAACCCGCTCCTTGAATAAAACTTTTAGTTGAATTTAAAAAATTCACGTTAATCGATTTCCCTTAGCTCCGTTGTTAGAGCTCCATGCACAAACAGCAGGGTTTTGAGTTCCAAAACCCCTTTGGGGGGGGCAGCGTTTTTTTTGTTTTTGGGGGGTTTTTCTTTTTTTGGGGGGGGGGGGGCGGTGATGGGGGTGGGTTTTTTTTTTTTTTTTAACCATGGGGTAGGTGGGGCCTCAGGACCTGGCCCCTCATGGGTTTAGTTTGGGGAGGCTTAAGGCTTGTGCCAGATCATTTTTGGATCTTCTCCATATGCTAGGTAGAGCCTCGGGAAAACCCTGGCCAGCTCAGGGGTTTTTTTTGCGCGGGCTTGAGGCTTTGCCATAAATAAATTTTCTCTATCAAAATGGCACCTTGGGCCCATCAATGCATATAGAATTCATTCCGAGCGTGGAGACGCCAAAATGATAAACTGAAAATAAAGGGGGAAAACCCGGGGAGACTGTCAAACAATGACAACAGAGTTTAAATATTTTTCAGAGATCCCTGCGAAGGTGTTTTTTGACGTAGTTTCCTAAAAAAAGTGTTTTTTTTTACGCCCCCAACCCCCCCCCCCCCCCCCTTTCCTTTTTTCCCTTTTTTCTTTAAGTCTACGTGACTTTGAAATTGAAAAACCTTCTTTTTAAAAAAAGTGCATTTGGGAAAAAAAAAAAGTGTGGTGGGGGGGTGTAGGGGAGGAGTGAAGAGGATTTTTTAAAATTGTCAATTTTGGTTTTGAAAAAAGATGATCCAGAAAACAACTTTTTTGGGAGGGGGGAAGGTAAAACTAACAAATGACGTTACCAAAAATTAAAAAGATTTAAACAATCTAAACTAAGTAACAAAAAAAATTTGATAAATTTCTAGAAGAAATGAATAAAAAATAAAACCAAAAATTGACTAACCATAAAGTGAATTTTTAAAAAAACCATTAAAAAAAGGTTTTTGGAATAGACAAAAAAATCAAAGACCACCAAAATGCATTTGAGATTCCTAAAGGGCCAACTTTTTTTTAACCAAAGTTATACAGAGATCCACCCAGAACCACAGTTGAGGAAATCCTGGTAGAAAAACATTATGGAAAACGACAGACAGACAACACATTTCCCTCCGGGGGAAAATGAAAAAAACCCCCCTTTAAAAAAAAAGAAGCTTTCTAAAAAACCCCAACAAACAAACTAGTGACAGCGCATTTTTCTGCCCAAAAAAAAGGTTTCTGTTTTCCCCAAATTGACGGGGACTATTTGTACAGGCCCAAAAGTCGACAGACAAAAATGTGTGGAAAAATCAAAAGCAGTGGCCTTGCAGTTTCACCCAGCTGTAAGTGATACCTGACCCCCCCATTCTAGACTAGGCCCAGGGGGGGGAAATGTCCTCATAATTTTGGAACAGAGAAAAGGGGGAAAATTCCCTAAAACACTGATTCCTGATAACCTCATGAATGTGGGACACATTTTACCTGTAAAAACAAAATGAGTTCTCTACACACAATTGCTAGAACCTTCCCTTTGGGGGGACACATTTTAATTTTTTAATGAAGTACAATTCTCTACACACTGATTCCTATAACCTTACCGTTATGGACACATTTTATCTTTTAATAAAGTATAAGTTCTGTACATACGTTTCCTATAAACCTTACTGTTATGGACAAAATTTTTATCTTTTAATGAAGAAAAATAAGTTCTCTACACACTTTTTGCTAAAAACCTTACCGTTAGGGATACTTTTAAAACTTTTTCATGCAGTGACTTCTCTACACATCCACCCCCCTATGACCTCAGGGGTTTGGAATAATTCTTACTTGTGAAAAAACTGAGTTCTCTACACATCCACCCCCCAAATGATCTCAAAGTTGTGGAATAATTCTTACTTGTAAACAAACTGATTCTCTACACATCCACTCCCTAAAATCTAAATTTTTGGGGAAAATAATTCTTACTTGTAACAAACTGATTTCCCCTCTACACATCCACTCCCTATATCCCAAAGTTGTGGAATAATTCTTACTTGTGAAAAAAATTTTGGTTCTCTACACATCCACTCCCTATGACCTCAAATTTGTGGAACAATTTTTACCTGTGAAAAAAATTTCATTCTCTACACTTTCCACTCCCAATGACCTCAGAGTTGTGGAACAATTCTTTTTTGCGAACGAAGTGATTTCTAAAAAACCTGATTCCCTGAGGCACGGGGAAAGGGAAATTTTTAACTGTGAATGAGGTAGGTCAGTTGCAAAGGGGACCCAAACCAGGTTTTTGCATGGCCCCTGCTTTTCCCCCTTTTTCCATCAAAGGGTTTTTGTGTTAATTTTTTTTTTGTTTTGTGGGTGGTGGTTGTGTGTGGTGATTTTGGGGTGTGGTGGTTTTGTGTGTGTGTGGTGTGTTTTTGGGGTGGGGGTTTTTGGGGTGTGTGGGATGATGGTGTTTTATGTGTGTGGTGGTGGTGTGTTTTGGGGTGGGGTGGGTGTTGTTTTGTTAGTTGTGTGGGGTTTGGGGGTGTGTGGGGTGTGTGTGTGGTGGGGGTTGGTGTGTTGTGATGGTGTGTGTTTTGTGTGTGTGTGGTGGGGGGTTGTGTGGTGGTAGTGGGGTGGTTTTGAAATGGGGTTGGGGTGGGGGGGAGGGGGTTTTGTGTGTGTGATTGGGGTTAGGGGGTGGTGTATGTGGTTTGGGGGTGTGTGGTGTGAGTGTGGGGGATGGGGGTGTGATTTGGGGTTTAGTGGTGTGTGTGTTGGTTTTTGTGGGGGTGTGTTATTTTGTATGGTGTGTGTGTTGTGGGGGTTAGTGGTGGGGGAAAGTGTGTGGGGGTGTGTTTTTAGTGTGGGTGATGGTGTGTGTTTTGTGGGTGATGGGGGTTTTATGTGGTGGGGGATGGGTTTTTGGTGAGTGGTGTGTGTTAAAATTGTGGTGAGGGGGGATTTTTGGGGTGGTTTTTATGGTGGGGTGAGTGGGGGTGGGAATGTGGGGTGAGTGATGTGTTTTGTGGTGGGGAGTGGTGTGTGTTTTGGGGTGTGTTGTGTGGGGGGTGATTTTGTGTGTGGGGTTTGTGTGTGGTGATGTTTGAGTTGGGGGTTTGGGTGATATGTGTTTTGGGGGGGGAGTGGTTGTGGGGTTTGGGGTTAAAGGTTTTTTGTGGTGAGTGGTGTGGGGTGTTTGTGGGTTTTTTGGTGGTGGTGTGTGGTTAATGGGGTGTGTGAGTGGGGGGTTTTTGTGTGTGTTGTGGTGAGTGAGGGTGGTGTTTTGGGGGTATGTGTGTGTGTGAGTGGTGTGTGTTTTTAAAGTTTTGTTTTGGGGGGTGATTGTAAGGTGTGTGTGTTTTTGGTTGTGTTTGTGGGGGTGATGTGGGGGTGTGTGTGGTGAGTGATGTGTGTGTGTGTGATTTTTGGGGTTGGAGTGTGTGTATTTTGTGGTGAGTGATTTTTTGGGGTGTGTGGGGGATGTAATTTTGTGGTGTGTTTGGGGGTGAGTGATGTGTGTGTGGTGGTGATTTTTGGGGTGTGTTTTGTGTGTGTGATGGTGTTTTGTGTATTTTGTGGTGGAGTGAAAGTTTTTGGGGTTGTGTATGTGTGTGGTGATGATGTTTTTGTGGTGGTGATGATTTTGTTGTGTGGGGGTGTTTTGGGGTGTGGGGGGAGTGATGTGTGTGGGGTTTTGTTTGTGTGGTGTGGTGAGTGATGGTGTGTGTGGTGATGATGGTGTGTGTGGTGAGTGATTGTGTGTGGGGTGTGTGTGTGGTGTGGGGAGGTGTATCTATCATATAATAATATATATTATCATATATAATATATATATCTATCATATATATATTATCTATCATACTATATATATATTATCTATATATCTATATATATATATTATCTTATATCAATATATATATTATCTATCAATATAATATATATATATCTATCATAATATATATATATTATCTATCATATACATATATAATATTATCATATATATATATATATATATCTATCATACATATATATATATATCTATCATAATATATATATATTATCTATCATAATATATATATATTATCTATCATATATATTATATAATTATTTATATCATATAATATATATATATTATCTTCATATATAATAATTTATCTATCCATATATATATATATTATTATCATATATATATATTATATATAATATATTATCTATCATACATATATATATATTATCTATCATAATACATATATATTTATCTATCATATATATTTTATATTATATATAAATATATATATATTATAATATATACTATATATATAATCTTATATATATATATCATATAATAATATATATCTATATAATTACTATCATATATAAAATATCTTATCTATAATATAATATCATCATATCATATATATATATATAATTATACTATAATATTATATATTATTATCTAATATATATATATATCTATCAATATATATTATCTATATATTATATCATTATTAAAATCTATATTATATATATAATATATATATATCACTAATATATATATATTAATATATATTATATATATATAATATATTATCACATATTATAAAATATAAATATATATAAATATCTATATATATATATATATATAATATATTTATATAATATATCTATATTATAATCTTATAATAATATCATATATATATATATCTATATAATATTTTATATTATATATATATATATAAATCATATAATATAATATAATTATATATAATATATATATATATATATATATATATAATATATATTCATATATCATAATATATTATTAATATATATATATATAATAAATATATATTATATATATCATATTATAATCATATATTTATCATCATATATATATAATATATATCAATATATATATATATCACATATAATTATATATATCATATATATATATATATTAATTATATTATATATAATTATATATATCTATAATATATATAATACTATATATTATATAAATATATATATATATATTATATTATAAATATATATACTATAATAATATATATATATTATACATATTATATATATATCTCATATATTTATAATATATATATATATAATTATATATATATATATTATAATATATCTATATATAATATATTATATATATATCATAATATTATATCAATATATAAAATATATATATATATATATATATATATATATATATATATATTATATTATATTATATATATATATAATATATATTATATATATATATATATATATATATATATATATATAATATATATATATATATATATATATATATATATATATAATATATATATCTATATATATATATATATATTATATAATATATATATATATATATATATATATAATATATATATATACATATAATATAATATCATTACTATCATATATTATAATCTATATATATATATATATACATATATAATAATATAAATATATATTATTATAATTAAATATATATATTATATATTATATAATATATATATATATATATATAATATATATATACATATATATATACAATATTATATACTATATATATAATACAATAATTATTATATTTATATATATAATATATATTACTATATATAATACATATTATACATATTATATAATAAATATTATATATATATATTATCATATATATCATACTAATATATACTTATTATATATCTATAATATATATATATATACATATAAATATATATATTATATATATATATATTATATATCTAATATTAAATATATATTATAATATACTATTATATATAATATATATAATATATATATATATATATATATATATATCATATACATATTATATATTTAATTTATATATATATATATATAACTATATATAATATAATATTATATATAATAATATATATATATAATATATAATATATATATATATCATTATATATATACATATATTATATTATATATAATATATATAAATCATATATATATATTATATAATTATATTATATAATATATATATATATATATATCATATAAATAATATATATCTATTAATATATATAATTATAATATATATATATATAAATATATATTATATATAATATATATATATATAATATATATAATAATATATATATATTATATATACATATTATATATATATATATATATATATATCATTATATATAATATTATATATATATATATATATATATTATTATCTATATATATATAATATAATTATATTATACTATATATACATATATTTAATATATAATACAATATAATATTATATATATATAATTATATATATTATTAATTATATATAATATATATCATTATATATACATCTATATAATATAATATAACACTATAAATCCACTATATATAAAATAATATAACATATCTATTATAATATATTTATATATATATATATATATATATAATATATATATATATATAATATATATAATACCACACCCCCACACACCACCACACCCACACACACACCCACCCACCCCACACACACACACACACACCCACACCACACACCCTGTAACAATTACCCCAGAAAAAGCAAGGAGATTTAAATACGTGAGAGTGGTTACCGTTGTGAAATCCATAAATGTCCGCCATAAATCGTCTGTTGTTCTGACCTCTGAGATACCGCCTGTCTGGTCACACAACATACTCACTGGTGATCACCCAAAAGGCCTCAACCTAATCCCCCAAACTTCTCCCTCTCACTCACCATTCTGTCTGTATGCGTTACGATGCATCATTGATATACAGGGGGGGGGGGGGGTGTGCAAAAGTAGTATACAGTTATGAAAAAAGAAAACACGTACAATAGTCATTGCATTTATTATACACACAAATGAATATAACATGTAATAACAAGCACAGCCTTAATCCCTCAGATACTCAAATTGCTTGCCGTCGGTATTCACAACACTCCTCTAATCGAGAGCAGAATTAATCATTATAATAATGATGTGATACTTACTGTATACCTACTTTTGCACCGCCCTGTATATTTGCAGGTATCTATTATTACAAAAAAATGATGTCTTTAGTAAAACAGTGATTATGTATAAAAGCAATGTATCTTTAGTGTATATGTTGTAATGAACTTACTGTTACATGAACTTATACGTGCTCCATGCTTACTCTCCTCTCCCTTTCCCTTTCTGAACTCTTCGCTCTTCTTCTGATTCTCAAAATCCCTCAAAACAGTCGGAAGTCTATTGCTTTCCCATTGTTTTTTCCCCTGTTTTGGGGCCTTTTCTGTGTAATTATCTGCCCTTTGATCTGAGAAATTTGCCTGACTTTTTCTCTTTTAAGACTCAACTTAAAGCCCATCTATTTCGTGGATACTTTTGTTTGAATTAATTTTGTTATACTGACTCTATCCCATCCAGTTTTAGTGCGTTCTTGTTGTAGTTGTATGTAAGTGTATGTGTGTGTATGTAGTTGTATGTAGGTGTATGTGTGTGCATGATGTTCATGGCCAAAAATAGTGAATGCGTGTCACATGTATAGTCTATTGTATTGTATTGTATTGTATTGTATTGTATTGTATTGTATTGTATTGTAATGTACTGTACTGTAGTGTATTGTAGTGTAGTGTAATGTAGTGTAGTGTAATGTAATGTAATGTAATGTAGTGTAATGTAGTGTGGTGTTATTGTATTGTATTGTATTGTATTGTATTGCATCGCATTGTACTGTACGGTACTGTATTGTATTGTACCGTATTGTATTGTATTGTATTACATTGTACTGTACTGTATCGTATCGTATCCTATCGCATTGCACCGTATCGTGTCGTATCCTATCCTATTTTGTCCTATCCTTCCTATCCTATCCTATCCTATCCTATCCTATCCTATCCTATCCTATCCTATCGCATTGCATCACATCGCATCGTATTGTATCGTATCATATTGTAGTGTTTTGTATTGTATTGTACAATTGTAAGCGCCTACGGCACTGCTGGGTGCATTATAAATGTACAGTCTTGGTGGTGGTGGTGGTGGTAGTAAACAATTATCATATGTGGATTTGTGTGTTTGTATTTTTCTTTTGAATACATGTATGTATGTATGTATGTTCACATGTGCTTTTGCTTAAACGTCTGAAGTTAGTAGCTAGATGTTTCATTATTATCAGTATTTATTATTCTTACATTTAAAACAATTTCTTCTTAGCTGTACAAGATAGATTTTGGCACGGCAGACATGGCATACTGACCACTGTTGTATTGTGTCATTCATTGTCTTTACCGTTGCAAAATAAAGATCTCTCTCTCTCTCTCTCTCTCTCTCTCTCTCTCCCTCTCTCTCTCTCTCTCTCTCTCTCTTCTCTTTCTTTCTTCTTTCTTTCTTTGCAAGTCGTATGAAAGTATACGACAAAAATGCATAATCTTTGATGAGGACATTTAGAGTCAAAGGGTCATTACCAGAATACTCATGACTGAAGATGAAAAATATCAAAAATCCCTCGCGAAATTTATCGCCCTTGCTTGGGAAAGTCGAGAAAGAAAACAACACAGCAATTAATTAATGTAAGTTTATCTCCAGTGAAGATATCACTTTATACTGTTCTTATGTTTATTTGCCGGATTTGGGTCTTCCTCTTACTTATATGACTAATTACGTCGGGTGGTTAACTGTTTTTTCAACTTTTTTGTTCAACTTTTTAAATTAATGTAAGTTTATCTCCAGTGAAGATATCACTTTATACTGTTCTTATGTTTATTTGCCGGATTTGGGCCTTCCTCTTACTTATATGACTAATTACGTCGGGTGGTTAACTGTTTCTTCAACTTTTTGTTCAACTTTTTGTTCAACTTTTTTCCTTCATGTTTTTCTTCATCATTAGGAAAAAAATTCAAATGGATGTAATGTCAGCCATGACTATATTTATAAATCTTTATTTCGCCAAAACGTCGCCGCAAAATTTATTGACTTTGTTTATGCTCCTTGCCACAAGGACAAAATGTCAATGGCAATAAACCATTTTCAGT
>JAPXFY010001345.1:15000-17500 GCA_030674185.1 Monoplex corrugatus | reverse complement strand
AAACACATGCACTATACACTGCTTGTCCCCAAACTCAACAGAAATCAGCTCTGAAAATAGCACTTACT
This sequence comes from Monoplex corrugatus, assembly GCA_030674185.1. Taxonomy (NCBI): domain Eukaryota; kingdom Metazoa; phylum Mollusca; class Gastropoda; order Littorinimorpha; family Ranellidae; genus Monoplex; species Monoplex corrugatus. Next base: position 17,432 of record JAPXFY010001345.1, on the reverse strand, counting down.
CTGCAGTACGTGCAAGCTCTCTCTCTCTCTCTCTCTCTCTCTCTCTCTCTCTCTCCTCTCTCTCTTCCTCTCTCTCTCATATGGACGCATACTCACACGCGCGCGTACACACACACACACACACACACCAACACACACACACACACACACACACACACACATCGAGACTTAAAAGAGCGATAAGATAAAGGGAGAGAAACAAGATAACTTGCTTAATTGTATGAACAAAAACACATTTCTGCCAGCCATCTGTTCCGACACCCTGTCTCTCTGACTCACATACACAGCCATCACTGGCCATATGTCATGACAGGCTTGCTGACCACCATCTTGCCTTTCTACCACTCAGTCAATGAATCTCTAGCTTCAACATTTCTCTATTGCTTGCTCTCACACAATGACACACGGCAACACTCGCCAATCGACCATTCACTGATATTCGTCATTATTAATCGTTCGTGTATGGACAGTGAAATCAAACAGACATTTGCGAGTAGTTATCTGAAATTCGTACAGATCACAGTTTCACTAAAACTTGGCAGTTGTCCCTTCTGGACGTTTGCCACAAGCTGCTGGGTCCATCACTCAAAACGATCACGTGCGTGTTGGTCGTTCACGTGTTCAAAATCTGCGTGCAGTATCACGTCACGCAACTACTGACAGACGGAGGTATTTCAACTTCCGTTCACAAACGACGTCAACTATCCAATATTCCCGTTCACAAACAACGTCAACTATCCAATATTCCTCTTCACAAACAACGTCAACTATCCAATATTCCTCTTCACAAACAACATCAACTATCCAATATTCCTCTTCACAAACGACGTCAACTATCCAATATTCCCGTTCACAAACAACGTCAACTATCCAATATTCCTCTTCACAAACAACGTCAACTATCCAATATTCCTCTTCACAAACAACGTCAACTATCCAATATTCCTCTTCACAAACAATGTCAACTATCCAATATTCCTCTTCACAAACAAACACAATGTCAACTATCCAATATTCCTCTTCACAAACAAACACAATGTCAGCTATCCAATATTCCTCTTCACAAACAAACACAATATTAACTATCCAATATTCCTCTTCACAAACAAACACAATGTCAACTATCCAATATTCCTCTTCACAAACAAACACAATGTCAACTATCCAATATTCCTCTTCACAAACAAACACAATGTCAACTATCCAATATTCCTCTTCACAAACAAACACAATGTCAACTATCCAACATTCCTGTTCACAAACACAATGTCAACTATCCAACATTCCTGTTCACAAACACAATGTCAACTATCCAACATTCCTGTTCACAAACACAATGTCAACTATCCAACATTCCTGTTCACAAACAAAATGTCAACTATCCAACATTCCTGTTCACAAACAAAATGTCAACTATCCAACATTCCTGTTCACAAACACAATGTCAACTATCCAACATTCCTCTTCACAAACACAATGTCAACTATCCAACATTCCTGTTCACAAACAAAATGTCAACTATCCAACATTCCTGTTCACAAACACAATGTCAACTATCCAACATTCCTGTTCACAAACAAAATGTCAACTATCCAACATTCCTGTTCACAAACACAATGTCAACTATCCAATATTCTTGTTCACAAACAAACCACGCAGCTTTCCAAATCAAACAAGTTATATTGGCATGTTCGTTTCGAGGTAAATAATGCGTCAGACTTTGCACAATTTCAACACCGGTTTCAGGGTTTTGCGGAAAGGGAAATCAGTGAAATCCAGCCTTGACTGGCTGCACTATCTGCACAAAACGGTTGTCTAAGATAAAGAAACAAACAAAACAGCTAGTTGTCTGTCTGCTCTACAGGTCAGTTCTGTACACAGCAGTCATGACTACAGGTGTCAGCGACACGAGTGTTGACTTTGGAGTTTGTTCCAAGGGAATTCATCGTGCTCGGGCAATCCATACGTTCATCCAATCTGCCAGCAGTTATCTAGCAGACTCCCACAGCATGCACAATACTATGTTCCGACAAAGTCTTGAAATGGAGAAGTGGGTCGGGGGGGGGGGATGATCTATAAAACGCTTCCCTGACATGACCAGAATGGTGGCAACATCAAGATAGGCAGTGAACGGGTCAGTTATAAATGTTGCCGGCTGGGATTGAACTTGAGATATCAGATCTTGGAGTCCATGTAAAGTTCTTTCCAACCCTAACTCGTAATCCGTGGTCTGAATATGACCTCACTACCAGGGTTTTATCTTGTGAAATTGTCTTGTCTCTTGCCTCCACTAACGTCAGTCTGAACCAGTCGGAACAGTGAGGCAACACACGCCTCGTTATCGACACCACAACGTCGTGACCAATCAGAAACGTGCAGAACGTGCCATGGTGTGGAAACGTCTTCTTTAAGCGAAAGCACACCTTCACTTT
>JAPXFY010001345.1:0-10000 GCA_030674185.1 Monoplex corrugatus | reverse complement strand
ATAGATATCACTGTTTTCTCACACACACACGCACATACACACACACACACACACACATACACACATACACACACACACACACACACACACACACACACACAACACACACACACACACACACACACACACACACACAACACACACACCACATACACACATACACACACACACCACACAATACACACACACACACACATACACACACACACATACACACATACACACATACACACACACACACACACACACATACACAAACACACACATACACACACACACACACACACACACACACACACACACACACACACACACACACCACACACACACACACTCACTGATGTCGCTGAGTGTGGAGTGAATGAAAAGAGTCCTAGTAGTGAATAACCTTATTCACATTACTCAAAGGCACTGAATTTCAACTTCACAACCTAACTGTTTATACGTATATATATATATATATATATATCTCTCTCTCTCTCTCTATATATATATATATATATATATATATATATATATATATATATTATTATTATTATTAAGGGCATTTAGAGCGCCTAATCTTTCTGGAAAGCCCTAAGCGCTTACAAACTGTACAATACACATTACATCGAACATAGAAACATAGGCCTAATATAATTTTCATCATACATGGCGGACCTCTGTCACTCCATCCCACAAGCACATACACACCGTTAATAATATCAAATATTAGTACCTACTCTCTGGCACACACACACATATCCTCCTCCCACCCCGAGACATATCTATAGGCGCACAGCAATAACATACACAGAAGCACGCTAGCGCGCAGACAGCATAGCTCTTTTAGGTTAATAAATTTCAGAGAGGAAAGAGATGCGTTTTCAAGCCAGATTTAAATGACTGAAGACTTGTTTTGTGCCTCAGCGGGTAGGGAAGTGAATTCCATGAGGAAGGGGCTTGAAAAAAAAGGATCGCTCACCATATGATTTTGTTCGAAAAGTTGGGATTCGAAATAAGCGGGTATCGGCTGAGGTACGAAGATGACGAGATGGAACGTATAGTTGAAGATATTCAGACAGGTAAGAGGGAATAGAATTGTCGAAGTATCTGAAGCACTGAACAGCAATTTTATGTTGGATCCTTTTCAACACAGGTAACCAATGCAAGTCTTGGAGAAGAGGAGAGACATGCTGAAATTTGGAAGACCGAAATACTAGCCGAGCGGCATGGTTCTGTACTTTCTGAAGTTTGTCAAGGAGCTGTTTTGGGGAACCAGACAGAAGGGAATTACAATAGTCAAGACGAGAAAGAACGAAAGCACAAACTAATATTTTAGTAGCTTCGAGAGTAAGGAGATGACGGATGGAACCTATTCTACGAAGTTCAAGGTAACAGACACGACAGATGTTTGAGACATGCTGCTGAAAGTTAAGAGTGTTGTCGATGGTGACACCTAGATTCTTAACTTTTTGGGAGAGGGTGATGTCTGTCCCATTCAGTGATATGGAAGATGGAATTAAGTCACAGTTGAGAAGTTTTTTAGGAGTAATGAAAATCATTTCAGTTTTGTCTTGGTTTAGTTGTAATTTGTTGCAAGTCATCCAGTCTTTCACGTCGGAAATGCAGGCTTTAGTGGTTTGTACGATGTTGTTTACATTAGAGATGGGACCAGAATTGTAAATTTGATTGTCATCTGAGAAGCTATGATGTGATACAGAATGGCGGAGAATAATATTTGCGAGAGGCTGCGTGTACAAAACAAAGAGAACTGGACCCAGGACGGATCCTTGAGGAACGCCATATCTGAGGGCTGAGGGAGGTGAGGGCAAGCCATTTACAGATACAGTCTGTGTGCGGTCAGAGAGATATGACTGAAACCAGGAGAGAGCGGAGCCAGAAATTCCGTAGCAGTTGTGGAGGCGCCAAAGCAGTATCTCATGGTCTATAGTGTCGAAGGCAGCAGACAAATCTAAGAGAGAGAGAAGAGAAATGTCACCATCATCAAGGGATGTCAGAAGATCGTTCACAATTTTCAATAAAGCAGTTTCAGTGCTATGTCCTGATCTATATGCTGACTGATTGGGATATAATAAATGGTTTGATTCAAGATGTTCTAGAAGTTGGTGTAAAATAATTTTTTCAGTTACCTTGGAAAGAAAGGGGAGATTGGAGACAGGCCGGTAGTTTTTGAGAATATCTGGATCAAGAGAAGGTTTCTTTAGGAGAGGTTTGACAATAGCTGATTTGAATGAGCTTGGGAAGATGCCTGACACCAGTGAATGATTGATGACAGATGTAAAGAATGGGAGTAGAGTATCCAAACATTGTGTCAAAACAGAAGCCGGGAGGGGGTCTAATTCACTGGTTTTGATAGCAGAGTCCTTGATAGTTTGTATATATACATATATATATATATGTAATATTTAATATATACGTAAAGATGCGCGTCTGCATGTGTGATTGCGTGGTTGTTTGTGTGTGCATGACCGTGTGCGCGTACCTGCAGTTTCAGACACAGGCACACACCTTAGCAAACTTTCCATCAATGTTGGGAACAATAGGACAAAAGTCGAACGCACGCACCAATCTCTTTTTCAGCTGGCACGCGCAACACCCAGCACGTGCATTAGACAATGGACAGTCCTCTGAACAGACCACACAGTCTTCAATAGCGTGTGTCTTTGATCTGTAACGTGCACAATACTTGATTGTAGAATCCATTCTGAGAGAAAAGACCCTCTGACAGACAGAACACAGAAAGTGGAAAGCCCCATACAACAGAAGGACTTTGAACACTGAGGATATCATCTCTGATACCGATACTTGGAAGCATGAAAGAACAAAAAGAAGTGAGAGGAGAGGGCGGAAAGAGCTGTCACCACTCACACACGTGTGTGATACGTTCACAAAGGAGTCATGATGATAGTAGGAGAACCACTCCCTCACACAGCCAGCAATAAACATAATCCTATGGTTAAGCTTCAAGCCAACAGTCATCTGGAACTTTATTCCCTAGACTGTCCATAATGTCCTGTATCTCCCTGCATTTAAAACCGTTTTAAAACACATTTGTGTCAGCTGGACATGGCCGTCTAATTAGTCAAAACTACAGGAAAAAAGTTACAACTGTAACTGAGCTCTGTAAATTTGGTGGTGTGTAGATTAGATTGTATGTGGTGGTGGTGGTGATGTGAGTGTGCTTGGTTTGTTTGTCTACGTGTGCGTATGTGTTTAAGTGTGTCTGTGTGTACGTGTGTGTGTGTATGAGTTTGTGTCTTTAAGCGTCTAAGTGTGTGCGTGTGTGTGTGTGTGTGTGTGTGTGTGTGTGTGTGTGTGTGTGTGTGTGTGTGTGTGTGTGTGTATCACCCACACTTTCTGCTTTTAAATCCAATCTACAAATCCACCTTTTTTCCCGACTATCAATACCACAACTACCTCTTTCCATCAGTTTGTGGGGTTGATTTTTTGTTTGTTTGTTTGTTTTGTTTGTTGTTGATGTTGTTTTTGGCATGTTGTAATGTGGTCTTCGTTCATCATATGCGTATGTCTGGTGCGTGGGTGCGCATCGATTTGAAACTGTCAACATTTGGCGCCATATAAATACTGTAATCATTATAAATATATTGATTTCATTTTACTAGTTGATAGTAGATGCTGATGCTATCAAGCTGCTCTTTGCTGTGTGTTCTTATTCTCCACAGCCCTAAACTGAAGGCAGGGAAATAGAACTTGGTTAACTATCACTGTCTTCATCTTCATCAAAGGGAACACACATACACCGTGCACAATACTTGTCCCCACACTCCATGGAAGTCAGCTATGAAAATAGCACAGTATTCTCTTACTGTACGTGCAAGCGAGCGCTCCCCCACCCCATCGCCTCTCTCTCTCTCTCTCTCTCTCTCTCTCTCTCTCTCTCTCTCTTCAAATTTTTTCTTCATTATTAGGAAAAAAAAATTTAAATGGATGTAGTAATGTCAGACATGACTATATTTATAAATCTTTATTTCGCCAAAACGTCGCCGTAAAATTTAATGACTTTGTTTTATGCTCCTTGCCACAAGGACAAAAATGTCAATGGCAATAAACCATTTTCAGTTTCAGTTTCAGTTTCAGTTTCTGTTTCTCTCTCTCTCTCTCTCAAACCCGGATTCCCTCCCCAATTCCATCCACGTGTTTGTGGACTCAGACTCAAACTCAGACTTGTACAATACATGAGTCTGAGTTCGAGTCTGACTCTCTCTCTCTCGTCTGAGTTTGACTCTCTCTTTCTCTCTCTCTCTCTCTCTCTCTCTCTCTCTCTCTCTCTCTCTCTCTCTCTCTTCCTCCCGTCTTTCACGAATGTAAGCAAACACCACACACAACAACAACGCACCCACACGCACACACACCACACGCAACACACACACACACACTCACACACACACACAACACACCAACACACACACACACAACACAGCAACACAGACACAGACACACACACAGACACACCAGACACACAGACACAGACACACACACAACACACACACAAGACACAGACACACACACAGACACACACACACAACAGACACAGACACACACACACACACACACACACAGACACAGACACACATACACACACAACATACACAGACACACACAATACACACACATACAACACACACACACACACACACAACAACACACACAACACACACACACACACACACACACACACAGAGAGAAACACACACACACACACACACACACACACACACACACACGCACACACACACAACACCACACACTCACACACACACACACACACACACACACACACACACATACACACACACACAGAGTGTAAAAAGAGCGATAACTCCATGGCTTGATGAGTATGGAAACCTTTCTGTTCACAGGCTGGTAGGCAAGATAAAGGGAGAGAAACACGACAGCTTGCTTAATTGTGTGGAAACTATCCCATCTCTTGTTTGCCATCTGCCTGTTCTGACTGTCTGTCTGTCTGTCTGTCTGCTTCCATGTACAATCATCACTGCTGATATCTGATATCTCGTCTGTCTGCACACAACTGCGTTATGTCACACTGCTTATGAAGTGGATACCACGTGTGTAAGTGACCAACACCAGACCACATGACCCTGAAGATGATTATCATACACCCCAAACTGTCACACACACAGATAACATGACCCTGAAGATGATTATCACACACCCCAAACTGTCACACACACAGAGATAACATGACCCTGAAGATGATTATCACACACCCCAAACTGTCACACACACAGATAACATGACCCTGAAGATGATTATCACACACCCCAAACTGTCACACACACAGAGATAACATGACCCTGAAGATGATTATCACACACCCCAAACTGTCACACACACACAGATAACATGACCCTGAAGATGATTATCACACACCCCAAACTGTCACACACACAGATAACATGACCCTGAAGATGATTATCACACACCCCAAACTGTCACACACACAGAGATAACATGACCCTGAAGATGATTATCCACACCCCAAACTGTCACACACACAGAGTTAACATGACCCTGAAGATGATTATCACACACCCCAAACTGTCACACACACACAGATAACATGACCCTGAAGATGATTATCACACACCCCAAACTGTCACACACACAGAGATAACATGACCCTGAAGATGATTATCATACACCCCAAACTGTCACACACACAGAGATAACATGACCCTGAAGATGATTATCATACACCCCAAACTGTCACACACACAGAGATAACATGACCCTGAAGATGATTATCACACACCCCAAACTGTCACACACACAGAGATAACATGACCCTGAAGATGATTATCACACACCCCAAACTGTCACACACACAGAGATAACATGACCCTGAAGATGATTATCACACACCCCAAACTGTCACACACACAGAGATAACATGACCCTGAAGATGATTATCATACACCCCAAACTGTCACACACACAGAGATAACATGACCCTGAAGATGATTATCACACACCCCAAACTGTCACACACACAGAGATAACATGACCCTGAAGATGATTATCACACACCCCAAACTGTCACCACACAGAGATAACATGACCCTGAAGATGATTATCACACACCCCAAACTGTCACACACACAGATAACATGACCCTGAAGATGATTATCACACACCCCAAACTGTCACACATACAGAGATAACATGACCCTGAAGATGATTATCATACACCCCAAACTGTCACACATACAGAGATAACATGACCCTGAAGAAGATAATCATACACCCCAAACTGTCACACATACAGAGATAACATGACCCTGAAGATGATTATCATACACCCCAAACTGTCACACATACAGAGATAACATGACCCTGAAGAAGATAATCATACACCCAAACTGTCACACATACAGAGATAACATGACCCTGAAGAAGATAATCATACACCCCAAACTGTCACACATACAGAGATAACATGACCCTGAAGATGATTATCATACACCCCAAACTGTCACACATACAGAGATAACATGACCCTGAAGATGATTATCACACACCCCAAACTGTCACACATACAGAGATAACATGACCCTGAAGAAGATAATCATACACCCCAAACTGTCACACATACAGAGATAACATGACCCTGAAGATGATTATCATACACCCCAAACTGTCACACATACAGAGATAACATGACCCTGAAGATGATTATCACACACCCCAAACTGTCACACATACAGAGATAACATGACCCTGAAGAAGATAATCATACACCCCAAACTGTCACACATACAGAGATAACATGACCCTGAAGATGATTATCATACACCCCAAACTGTCACACATACAGAGATAACATGACCCTGAAGATGATTATCATACACCCCAAACTGTCACACATACAGAGATAACATGACCCTGAAGAAGATAATCATACACCCCAAACTGTCACACATACAGAGATAACATGACCCTGAAGATGATTATCATACACCCCAAACTGTCACACATACAGAGATAACATGACCCTGAAGAAGATAATCATACACCCCAAACAGTCACACACACAGAGATAACATGACCCTGAAGATGATTATCACACACCCCAAACTGTCACACACCACAGAGATAACATGACCCTGAAGATGATTATCACACACCCCAAACAGTCACACACACAGAGATAACATGACCCTGAAGATGATAATCATACACCCCAAACAGTCACACACACAGAGATAACATGACCCTGAAGAAGATAATCATACACCCCAAACAGTCACACACACAGAGATAACATGACCCTGAAGATGATTATCACACACCCCAAACTGTCACACACACAGAGATAACATGACCCTGAAGATGATTATCACACACCCCAAACTGTCACACACACAGAGATAACATGACCCTGAAGATGATTATCACACACCCCAAACTGTCACACACACAGAGATAACATGACCCTGAAGAAGATAATCATACACCCCAAACAGTCACACACACAGAGATAACATGACCCTGAAGATGATAATCACACACCCCAAACTGTCACACACACAGAGATAACATGACCCTGAAGATGATTATCACACACCCCAAACAGTCACACACACAGAGATAACATGACCCTGAAGATGATTATCACACACCCCAAACTGTCACACACACAGAGATAACATGACCCTGAAGATGATTATCACACACCCCAAACAGTCACACACAGAGATAACATGACCCTGAAGATGATTATCACACACCCCAAACTGTCACACACACAGAGATAACATGACCCTGAAGATGATTATCACACACCCCAAACAGTCACACACAGAGATAACATGACCCTGAAGATGATTATCACACACCCCAAACTGTCACACACACAGAGATAACATGACCCTGAAGATGATTATCACACACCCCAAACAGTCACACACACAGATAACATGACCCTGAAGATGATTATCACACACCCCAAACAGTCACACACAGAGATAACATGACCCTGAAGATGATTATCACACACCCCAAACAGTCACACACAGAGATAACATGACCCTGAAGATGATTATCACACACCCCAAACAGTCACACACAGAGATAACATGACCCTGAAGATGATTATCACACACCCCAAACAGTCACACACAGAGATAACATGACCCTGAAGATGATTATCACACACCCCAAACAGTCACACACAGAGATAACATGACCCTGAAGATGATTATCACACACCCCAAACAGTCACACACAGAGATAACATGACCCTGAAGATGATTATCACACACCCCAAACTGTCACACACACAGATAACATGACCCTGAAGATGATTATCACACACCCCAAACTGTCACACACAGAGATAACATGACCCTGAAGATGATTATCACACACCCCAAACAGTCACACACACAGAGATAACATGACCCTGAATAAGATATGTATGATACACCCGAAAACGTATCAGGTCCAAATACACAAGCACACACACACACACCCAGTCTCTCTACAAGGAGATGACCTTTCTATGGAATGAAAATGAAGAAGCAGAAAACACTTCGTGAGGCTTTACCGTAATTATCACATATAATCATAACCCTCCAGATGAATCATGCACATGTTATCCAAACACAAGTGTGACCGCCCCCATTCAAGCAAACAGGAACCAGAAAAACATGAAAATAGAATCAGAACGCGTATCTAATGTAACAAGACAAGACAGGCGCAAATGTTCAGCCTACTGGCCTTTGTCAACGTAAGACAACTAACCACAAATAACACATAACAAATACAAGAACTGGTGGAAAAACAGAAACACTTCCCTGTTGGTTCATCCAGCAAGACAAAATGCTGTGTCACCGAACAAAGTGAAAATAGTCATGATTACGTATATCTGCCAACACAATCACACCCTTATCACTAGAATAATGAAAGATCTATGCATGCAAACTAAATGAACAACCATTATGTATGCAATATAACTGAACAACCATTATGCATGCAAACTAACTGAACAACCATTATGTATGCAATATAACTGAACAACCATTATGCATGCAAAATAACTGAACTACCATTATGCATGCAAAATAACTGAACAACCATTATGCATGCAATATAACTGAACAACCATTATGCATGCAAACTAAATGAACAACCATTATGCATGCAAACTAACTGAACAACCATTATGCATGCAATATAACTGAACAACCATTATGCATGCAAAATAACAACAGCCATTATGTATGAAAGCTAACTGAACAACCATTATGCATGCAATATAACTGAACAACCATTATGCATGCAATATAACTGAACAACCATTATGCATGCAAAATAACTGAACAACCATTATGCATGCAAAATAACTGAACTACCATTATGCATGCAAACTAACTGAACAACCATTATGTAGCAAAATAACTGAACAACCATTATGCATGCAATATAACTGAACAACCATTATGTAGCAAAATAACTGAACAACCATTATGCATGCAATATAACTGAACAACCATTATGCATGCAAACTAACTGAACAACCATTATGCATGCAATATAACTAAACAACCATTATGTATGCAATATAACTGAACAACCATTATGCATGCAATATAACTGAACAACCATTATGCATGCAAACTAACTGAACAACCATTATGCATGCAAACCAACCGAACAACCATTATGCATGCAATATAACTGAACAACCATTATGCATGCAAACCAACCGAACAACCATTATGCATGCAATATAACTGAACAACCATTATGCATGCAAACTAACTGAACAACCATTATGCATGCAAAATAACTGAACAATCAAACAAATTTCAAGGACAAAGATATTCATTTTGTAAGACAGGGCAAACAGCCATGTTCAGCAAGCCAGGCAGTAGCTTTTATTGACTTCACAATCTGAAAACAAAAATAGGTGCAAAAGAAATCTTTCTACAAGACAGTTTAGCCACAGTCACTG
>JAPXFY010001344.1:32500-37491 GCA_030674185.1 Monoplex corrugatus | reverse complement strand
AAGACAAAACAAGCATGTAGCCCACTAAAAAGACAGAAAAAGACAGAAAAAGAAAGCATGTAGCCCACTAAAAAGACAGAAAAACAAGCATGTAGCCCACTAAAAAGACAGAAAAAGAAGCATGTAGCCCACTAAAAAGACAGAAAAACAAGCATGTAGCACACTAAAAAGACAGAAAAAGAAGCATGTAGCCCACTAAAAAGACAGAAAAACAAGCATGTAGCCCACTAAAAAGACAGAAAAACAAGCATGTAGCCCACTAAAAAGACAGAAAAAGAAGCATGTAACACACTAAAAAGACAGAAAAAACAAGCATGTAGCACACTAAAAAGACAGAAAAAACAAGCATGTAGCACACGTTGGAGATCGAACCTTGGACCTCCGCGCACCAGGAGCCCGTGCGGTTCTAAATCACCGAGAGAACCCTTTTGACTCCCGCACCCTGTCCACCAGCATCCTGCGTTGTCAACCATGCTAGCAAAGCAGAAACATAACCCTTTGATTCTCTCACCATACCTACCAACTTCCTGCAAGAAGCTGGTGGAGAGGATGAGGGAATCATAGGGTTAAATTTTTGCAGTTGATAAATAGGGCGCAGGAGTCAAAGGGTTAATGGAACATGGCCGGAGGCTCGTTTCTCACATGCCAGCATGCTCGCGCCGAAGTAGCTGGACAGCGAGTGGCGAGGGCGAAAGCGAGGGGAAAAAATGTGTGCTGTGAAACGGACGCACCATGGGGGTAGATTTTAGCTATTTCGCAATTAGCCCTTTGACTCCCGCACCCTATCCACCAACTGCAAAAAACAGAACCCTCTGACTCCCTCAACTTTTCTGTAGGAAGCTGGTGGATAGGGTGAGGGATTCACAGGGTGGTGGATAGGGTGAGGGAGTCACAGGGTGGTGGATAGGGTGAGGGAGTCTGAGGGAAAAGTTTTCGTTTTGCTTGCATGGTTGACAATGCAGGATGCTGGTGGACAGAATGTGGGAGCCAGAAGGTTTTGAAAATAGAAGATGGGAGTCGATCTCAAACACAAACGGCGATTTTTACACGACCCTCCATATTTACCTCGCCTGAAAGATCTTTTCAGTGCTACCTAGCCTTACCTAGCGAATACCTAGCCACGCTTGCCACTAGGTGGAAGGAACAAAGAAACGCTTCTACCTAGCGTACCGCGAAAACCTTGCCTACCTACCGTGCAAGAATCGTGCCTCTGGTGTGCGCACAACTCCTATCAACAGAGCGAACGAAGCCTGCCAAATTATGGAAAAGGAACCACCACCACCACCACCACCACCACCACACCAATAATAACATAACAACAACAGCGACAACAACAACAAGGGCACATCTATACAAACAATCACGAAGCCCAACCTCCGCGCGCTATCAGTCCGTGCAGTTCTAGGCCACCGAGCTATCGGGGCCATGGCAGCATAATCTGCTGAAGCGCCGCGCCGCGATTTGATTGTTTGACAGCACTCATTATGCTGATGGCAGTCATTATACTACAGCACACGCTTCCAGTTGCCACGTTGGCGCGAATATAATAGTGGTTGCTATATACAGACAGTATTGGCGCTTGCTGTTCCAAGGTTCCGCATACGATATCTTTCTCTCTCTCTCTCTCTCTCTCTCTCTCTCTCTCTCTCTCTCTCTCTCTGTATGTGTGTGTGTGTGAGATGTGAATCTGTCTCTCTCTCTCTCTCTGTCTCTTTTTCTCTCTCTCTTCTCTCTCTCTCTCTGTCTCCCTCTCTCTCTTCTCTCTCTCTATGTGTCTGTTTCTTTCTCTCTCTCACTTCTCTCTCTCTCTCTCTCTGTCTCCATCTCACTCTCTCTCTCTTCTCTCTCTCTCTTTCTCTCTCTCTCTCTCTGGATGCGTGTGTGTGAGATGTGAATCTGTCTCTCTCTCTGTCTGTCTCTTTTTCTCTCTCTGTCTCTCTCTGTCTCTCTCTCTCTCTCTGTCTCCCCCCCTCTCTCTCTCTCTCTTCTCTCTCTGTCTGTCTGTGTTTTGAATTTCTTTGTCTTTATGTGCGTTTGATCGTGTGCTTGTGTGTGCGCATGTTTGACTCGTGTGATCTGCGTATACTTTGTGTGCATACGTGTGTGTGTGTGTGTGTGTGTGTGTGTGTGTGTGTGTGTGCGTGCATATGTGTGTGTGTGTGTGTGTGTGTTTTGCGTGCATATGTGTGTGTGTGTGTGTGTGTGTGTGTGTGCGCGCGCGTGCGCGTGCGTGTTTGCGTATGTGTGTGTACTCTGTCTCTGTCAATCTCTCTCTCTGTTTCTCTCTCTCTCTCTTCCTCCCCCCCCCTGCCTCTCCCTCCCTCTCTCAGTAACTGTATGCGTGCGTGTTTAAACTCGTATCTATCACATTATCTATTCATGTGTGTCTCTCTGTGGGTCTCTGTGGGTGTCTCCGAGTCTCTGTCTCTAAGTGGGCATGGGCACGCACCAACCTACCATAATTCATGAAAGGTCTGTGGCTGGCAACAATGCAAGAACTGGTAATGATGATATGATGCCTTGCAGTGACCTAAAGTGTGTAATTAGCTGGTATATTGAGGTGGTGTGTGTTTGTGTTGTGTGTGTGTGTGTGTGTGTGTGTGTGTGTGTGTGGTGTGTGTGTGTGTGTGGTGTGTGTGTATGTTGTGTGTATGTGTGTGTGTAGTGGTGTGTGTGTATGTGTGTGTGTGTGTGTAGTGGTGGTGTGTGTATGTGTGTGTGTGTAACTGTGTGTGTGTGTGTGTGTGTGTGTGTGTGTGTGTGTGTGTGTGTGTGTGTGTGTGTGTGTGTGTGTGTGTGTGTGTGTGTAGGGCCTACGTGTGTAGGTATTTTTCCGATCTTCCGAGTCGACATATATGCTGACCTGTCATTGACTAAACCCCACCTTCGTGAGTGTACGCGCGCAGAAAGACAAATATCGTTCTACGCACGTTAGAGATCCTCCCTAAGTTATGTCAGTGTCCTGGTGGCTGACGGAGACATGAAAGCAGGCAGCATGCACAATGTGGGCAGAACAATGTTGCATACAGGGATCTGAGGAAATAGGAACGCTGTTTTCAAATAAACACGATGAAAGGACCAGCACAAGAACATACCTCATCTACTTGCTTTATTCCTCTTTATGCCCATAGCATGTAGGGCGGCAACGGAGGGACTCCGCTTCTGTCTGTTTTGGGCTGACCTCTGTTAAGTGCCACAAGTGTGTTTCAGAGCCGTAAGGTCGCCTCATGTTCGTCGTCGGAGGCGAGTTTCTTAAGACGCAGCAAATCGAGCTAAAGCTAAATGCTAGCGCCTAGCTAATCTAGGGGTGAGCGTGTGCACGAAACTGGTCGTAGCCAATCTAGCAATCCTAGCAAATCCAAGATGGCGGAACGCGTGAAAAAAACTCACGAAGTGTCTTCTTTGTGAGATTATTGATGACCCTTTGTCTGATGTCTCTTCAGTACTGACAAACAAACGTCATACCCACTTTTGCGGCAAATGTAATTATGGTATCAACAAAGGACAACTATAATAATAATGACTCCTGATACGACAGCAACAGGGGACAAAGATGTGACTTTTGATGCACACGCGGTCGCCATCTTGAAATTGTAAGCTAGCATGGTTGACAGTGCAGGATGCTAGTGGACAGGGTGTGGGACATGGTTGACAGTGCAGGATGCTAGTGGACAGGGTGTGGGACATGGGTGACAGTGCAGGATGCTTGTGGACAGGGTGTGGGACATGGGTGACAGTGCAGGATGCTAGTGGACAGGGTGTGGGACATGGGTGACAGTGCAGGATGCTAGTGGACAGGGTGTGGGACATGGGTGACAGTGCAGGATGCTAGTGGACAGGGTGTGGGACATGGGTGACAGTGCAGGATGTTAGTGGACAGGGTGTGGGACATTGGTGACAGTGCAGGATGTTAGTGGACAGGGTGTGGGACATGGGTGACAGTGCAGGATGCTAGTGGACAGGGTGTGAGACATGGTTGACAGTGCAGGATGGTAGTGGACAAGGTGTGGGACATTGGTGACAGTGCAGGATGCTAGTGGACAAGGTGTGGGACATGGGTGACAGTGCAGGATGCTAGTGGACAAGGTGTGGGACATGGGTGACAGTGCAGGATGCTAGTGGACAAGGTGTGGGACGTTGGTGACAGTGCAGGATGCTAGTGGACAAGGTGTGGGACATGGTTGACAGTGCAGGATGCTAGTGGACAGGGTGTGGGACATGGGTGACAGTGCAGGATACTAGTGGACAGGGTGTGGGAACATGGGTGACAGTGCAGGATGCAGGATGCTAGTGGACAGGGTGTGGGACATGGGTGACAGTGCAGGGTGCAGGATGCTAGTGGACAGGGTGTGGGACATGGGTGACAGTGCAGGATGCTAGTGGACAGGGTGTGGGACATGGGTGACAGTGCAGGATGCTTGTGGACAGGGTGTGGGACATGGGTGACAGTGCAGGATGCTATGGACAGGTGTGGGGACATGGTTGACAGTGCAGGATGTTAGTGGACAGGGTGTGGGACATGGGTGACAGTGCAGGATGCTAGTGGACAGGGTGTGGGACATGGGTGACAGTGCAGGATGCTAGTGGACAGGGTGTGGGACATGGGTGACAATGCAGGATGCTAGTGGACAGGGTGTGGGACATGGTTGACAGTGCAGGATGTTAGTGGACAAGGTGTGGGACATGGGTGACAGTGCAGGATGCTAGTGGACAGGGTGTGGGACATGGTTGACAGTGGACAGGGTGTGGGACATGGGTGACAGTGCAGGATGCTAGTGGACAGGGTGTGGGACATGGGTGATAGTGCAGGATGCTAGTGGACAGGGTGTGGGACATGGGTGACAGTGCAGGATGTTAGTGGACAGGGTGTGGGACATGGTTGACAGTGGACAGGGTGTGGGACATGGGTGACAGTGCAGGATGCTAGTGGACAAGGTGTGGGACATGGGTGACAGTGCAGGATGCTAGTGGACAGGGTGTGGGACATGGGT
>JAPXFY010001344.1:15000-17500 GCA_030674185.1 Monoplex corrugatus | reverse complement strand
CTCTGTCTGTCTCTCTCTCTGTCTGTCTCTGTGTCTGTCTCTGTCTGTGTGTGTGCCTCTCTCTATCACACACAAACACGGAAAGATACACACAAAATTCACACCCCATACCTAACATATACACACAGAGAGAAACACACACTCTTGTCACAGACAACACACACGCACTGACACAGACACAGACACACAGACACACAGACACACACACCACACACACACACACACACACACACACACACACCACTCTTGTCACAGACAACACACACGCACTGAAACCACACACACACACACACACACACACACACACACACCACACACACACACACACACACGCGCGAGCGCACTGACACACAACACACACAACACACACACACACACACACACACACACACACACCACACACACACACAACTCGCACGCACGCCTTCTTGCAGACAATAATCACTCTGCTCAATCTCTATCAGATGAATACAAGCTGTACAATGTTTAGTAGGTAACCAGTGGTGAGAGACGAAACCCCCCCCCCCCCCCAAAAAAAAAAAAACAACAAAAAAACAACCCATCACACACACACACACACACACACACACACACAGACACACAGACACACACACACGCACACTGTGCACTCAGTACCTTCAAAGTCACCTTCAGGCTTACACTGTGGGGTCTAGTCTTTGATCTGTGAAATACACATAAAACCTTTCCCACAAGAATATATATATATATATATATATATATATATATATATATATATATATATAATACATACATACATACACACACACACACACACACACACACACACATATATATAATATATATATATATATATATATATATATATATATATATGTGTGTGTGTGTGTGTGTGTGCATGTGTGTGTGTTTTGTGTGTGAGTGTGTGTGTGTGCGTGCGTGTGTGCATGTGTGTGTGTATGTGTGTGTGCGTGCCTGTGTGTACATGTGTGTGTGTGTGTGTGCGTGTGTGTGTGTGCGCGCGTGTGAGTGTGTGTGTGTGTGTGTTTGTGCATGTGTGTGTGTGTGTGCGCGTGCGTGGTGCGTGCGTGTGTGCGTGCCTGTGTGTGTGCGCGCGTGCGTGTGTGCATGTGTGTGATGAATGTGTGTGTGTGTGTACGTGTGTGGGTGCCTGTGTGGTGTGTGCGTGGTCTGTGTGTGCCTCTGTGTGTGTGTGTATGTACATATAAATTATGTGTGTATTTATGTGTGCGAGTTTGTACATGTACTCATGTGTGTGTACATGTGTATGTGTGTGTATAATATGCACTTGTGGGGTGGGCATAGAAACAGCGGTATATGTCGATAACAAGGTTTCGATTGCTTGCTATTTAAGAATTTTGCGTGGTAGGTCAAACCGAACTAGGAAGAGATCTTAATGTGTTTGCCTGCCTCTGTGTGTTTGTGCATTTAATACATGTCTCTCTGCAAATATTGCAAAGACATGTTTTATATGCACGGACACGTTTTATATGCACAAACACGTAGTTGTTTTAAATTTGAATGATTGATCGGCATGTGTGTGTGTGTGTGTGTGGGTGGGAGGGGGTGGGGTGGGTAGGTAGGGTGGGGGTGTTGGAGTGGGAGACTCTGTCTCTCTGTCTTTGTCTCTGTCTGTCTGTCGCTCTCTCTGTCTCCCTTCCTCCATCTGTCTGTCTGTCTGTCTCTCTGTACCTGTTTGTCTGTCTCTCGACTTCCCCCCCCCCCTCTCTCTCTCCTCTCTCTCTCCGCTCTGTCTCTCTCTTTGTTTTAAATTTGAAAGATTGATCGGCATATTTGGAAAAAAAAGGGAGATTCTGTCTGTCTGTCTGTCTGTCTCTGTCTCTCTCTGTGTCTGTGTCTATATATGCCTGTCTGTTTGTCTGTCCCTCTGTCTGCGTGTCTGCGTGTCTGTGTGTGTGTGTGTGTGTGTGTGTGTGTGTGTGTGTGTGTGTCTGTCTCTGCGCCTGTGTGTCTGTCTGTGTGTCTGTCTGTGTGACTGTGTGTCTGCTGTTTCTTTCTTTGTCTGTCTGCCTCTGTCTGTCTGTCTCTCTCTCGGTTTTAAATTTGAATGATTGATCGGCATGTTTGGGGGAAAAAAAAGTGGGAGATTTTCTGTCAGTCTTTCTCTCTGTGTCTGTCTGTCTCTGTCTCTCTCTGTGTCTCTCTCTGTCTCACTCTCTGTCTCTGTCTGTGCTGTCTATCTATGTGTTGTCTCTCTCTCTCTCTGTCTGTTTCACTCTCTTTCTCTGTCTGTCTGTCACTGTCTGTCTGTCTGTCTGTCTGTCTGTCTCATCTGCGTGTCTGTGTGAGTAGGATAGATGCGGTGAGTACATGGGGTTGGAGTAAGGGAGATTGTGTTTGTCATTCTTTATCTGGCCTTTGTGAGTGTGTGTGTGTGTGTGTGTGTTGTGAGTGTGTGTGCGTGCGTGCGTGCGTGTGTGTGTGCGTGCGTGTGTGGTGTGTGTGTGTGTGTGTGTGTGTGTGTGTGTGTGTGTGTGTG
>JAPXFY010001344.1:0-10000 GCA_030674185.1 Monoplex corrugatus | reverse complement strand
TCAAGAGTACGCACGCACACACGCATGAACACACACACACCCAGACACGGACACACACACACACAGACACACACCACACGCACACACACACACATACACACATTCATACACAATACATTCGCGCGGGGCGCGCGCACACACACACACACACACACACACTCACACACACACATACACACCCACACACACACACACACACACACACACACACACCTACACACACACACAACACACACACACACGCACGACACGTACACACACACACACACGCACGACACACACACACACGCACGACACACACACCACACACACACCACACACACACACACACACACACACACCACACACACACACACACACACTGACGGGTGGCAGCAGTCGGTGTGTTTAACTGCCGGTCTGACTGTCAGCTAGTTTAGAATCTTCAACATGCATCCCCCCCCCCCCACACACGCACGTACACACTCCGTCCCAGGCAACAGAGCCTCGCTCACATACCTTCGTGGCGATGCCTGAGGGCGCTTTCAGTATAAACAGTATCCCCATCTTCTGGAAATTCTGTGCGAGAAATTTCCTCTTTTCTGTCACTCTCTTTATTTCTGCCTTCTTCCTTCGCTTTCTGTCATTTCTTCCTATTATTTTCTACCTTGCTGGTCCGTTCACCTGCATGTGTTCGATAAAGTCTTAACGTACTTTCTCTTAGGAATGATAATTGGGTACATGTATTAACTGCATTATGGCTGTAGGGAAGTGAGATACGCGGAAGCAATTTTTTATTTGATTTAGGCCGGTTTTTATATTGTTTTGATGTTCTTACTTATGTTTCAATTTGCATTCAGGTGTGTTTTTTAAAAAAAATCTCCTGTGCGATAAATTGGACGGAGTGGTCAAGGCCGGTGGCATCTTTTTAGGTTATCTGCGCAGTTGCTTTGCTATGCTTACTTAATTTTGTTTTCCTTTTTTTTCTTGTTGAAGTATTTAAGTTTTGAAACGGTTATAGCCCAGATACGGGTCTACGAAGTCGACTGGACTTTAAACAAAACTAACAGTAACAAGTTCTGTTCTGACATCATCATCATCATCAGGTGCCCTGCCGCATGGCGTTGGCGACCATGGACTTCCAACCATCTCTATCTCTCGTTGCCCCTAGCATCTCCCCCACCCTCCTCATCCCCAGCCACTCTGCAAGTCCGTCCAGCATTCTCTCCCTGGGTCTACCTGGTGCTCTCTTTCCCTCCAGCTTTCCCATTCTGACCAGGTGCTCCAAATCCCCCTTACTCATAAAATGGCCTATAAATGTTGCCTGTCTTTTCCTAATCTTCCTTATGAGTGATCTACTTGTGTCTGTCTCCATCAAGACTGTCTCGTTTGTTTTCTTTGCTGTCCATGGAACTCTCAACATTCTTCTGAGAAACCACATCTCGGCTGCCTCAATCTTGCTCTGGCTTTGCTTGCTGACTGTCCACGCCTCGCATCCGTACAACAGTATTGGTTCTATATAACATTCAAGGACTCTCTTTCTGATGTTAATTGATAGGCATTTGTTGGTAAGGATGCTTGTCATCTTCTTGAATGCTGTTTTGGCTTGGCCGATTCTGCCAGCTATTTCCGATGTGCACCTGCTGTCTGATGAAATGACCGTTCCCAGGTATTTGAACTTATTAACCTGTGTCAAGGTTGTGCCATTTGCTGTTATTTTGCATGAGGGGATTTCATGTTTTTTACTGATCACCATGACTTCAGTCTTCCTGCTGTTTAGTTCCAACCCCTTACCTTTACTTTCTATTTCTAGTATATTCACTAGGTTTTGTTCTGACATATACTACACGTCATTATTGAAGGGCCAGGAACGTTTTTGAGTCAATTTTTGAAAGGAGAAATAACCTATTTTCTCTTACTCTTTTCTCCAATTCGTTGCCGTAACTGAATGGATAAGAGCTCAGACAACATTGCAGTTTCCTTTTGGCACGTGTTTGGGGATTTGCCGATTTGCAATGGGCGGCCCAAGGAAGACAATTTCCACACGAAATTGTCGAATCTTCAGCAGGGTCTCTCTGACGACGCAGGCAAGGTAGCGACAAAATTCGCTTTGCACGTGCAAGGCAAGCCCTTTTTGAACACTACTCCAGCCAAAGTTGCCCGCAGACGAGGATAAAAAGGACCCGTTCTTGGTTCGTTTTAAACCATGCTTGCAAGACGACGGATGACGGATGAGCAGCGGGGGAGAGCCCTCGCTCTGCTTGATGAAGGCCTAGCGCAGCGGGAAGTTGCTAGACGACTTGAAGTGTCGCATTCCACAATCCAGAGACTGCTGGAGCGCTTCAATGAGACTGGAGCAGTCCAGGAAAGGCGTCACACGGGTCGACCCAGAGTAACGACAAGACAGCAAGACCGCTACCTTGCCCTCTCCGTCCTGAGGGAAAGGGCATCCACTGCGGTGACCTTGAGGGGTCAGCTGAGGGACGCAACAGGTGCTAACATCAGCTGCAGCACGGTGAGAAGACGGCTACATGAGGCAAACTTGAGGTCACGGAGACCGGCCGTCCGACCCGTGCTGTCACCGGTCAACAGAGTGCGCCGCATGACCTGGGCCAGGGAGCACGTGACCTGGACAAGGCAACAGTGGGCCCGGGTCTTGTTTTCGGATGAGTCCAGGTTCACCCTGACCTTTAACGATGGCCGGGCTCGGGTGTGGCGACGTCAAGGGGAGAGGTTCGCTGACGCCACTGTCCAAGAGCATAACCGGTACGGCGGCGGGTCGGTGATGGTGTGGGGTGGCATGAGCCGTGGTACCCGGACCCCCCTGCTCCCCATTGACGGCATCCTGAACGGGGTCCGGTACCGGGACGAGGTTCTGGCGGCCGTGGCACTGCCTGCGCTTGTGGACCTTGGTCAAAGCGCCATCTTCCAGGACAACAATGCACCTGCGCATCGAGCACGCCTTGTGACCGACTTCCTGGAGCAGCATGAAGTCGTCCGTATGGCCTGGCCAGCGTGCTCACCTGACCTGAACCCAATTGAACACCTCTGGGATGTGCTCGGGAGGCGCATCAGGGACAACCACCCCCCACCGGGCACCCTGGCCAGGCTGGTCGACATCCTGCAGATCGAGTGGGCGGCCATCCCTCGGGACACACTCCGTACCCTTGTGGGGTCGATGCATCGGCGCTGTGAAGCATGCATCCAGGCTCGGGGTGGACACACGCGATATTGAAAACAGATTGGCCAAATCTGACACTTTCTGTTTTTTGAAAAGGGGGGGATGTTCCTTTAAATGCATGTGCTGTTCACTAATGGGTCATTGTGCTAATTTCTTTTTCCAAAACAGGTGTGGAAATGATGAAATAAAACATAGAATCAATTCTAAACATTGTCAATTATTTCAACTTAAAATTAGAGAGGAAGGAAGAAGTGGCCCTTAAATTATGATTAGGAGTATATTGTAACAAATTGCAAGTTCGGTCAAACCATACTTTTTTTATTTTCCTTCACGGCTCATGGGTTTATGTGCAAACTTATGGCTTATGCTAAGATCATATAGGATCTCCTCTAGCACATGGTGCCAGCGGCGACAGTGCATGTGATATTCATTCCGCGCGTGTGAGACTGAAACTGAAACTGAAACTGAAAGATGTTATGATCTTGGAGAGAGCAGAAGACGACGTCAAACACCTCTCTCTGTGTTTGTCTGTCTGTCTGTCTGTCTGGAACACGCACACACACATACACGTGCGTACGCACGCGCATTTATACATACACACATACGCACACTTACACATACATACATTCTCTCTGTCGCTGTCTCTCCCTCACACAAACATACACACACGCACTTACACAACACACACACACACACACACACACACACACACACACACACATACACACATACACACACACACAAGCACACACACAAACAGATACACACGAACACACACACACATACTTACACATGCGCCCACACAAATATCACATGTGCACACTCTCAAAGAACACACATACATGCATGTACGCACACACACACACGCACATTCAAAATACTCGTAAAAACTCTCTCTCTTTGTCTCTCTGTGTCGCTCTGTCTCACACGCACACACACACCCACACACACTCACAGAGAAACACACACACACACACACACTCACAGAGAAACACACACACACACACACACACTCACAGAGAAACACACACACACACATGCACACACATAACACACACACACATGCACACACACACACACACACACACACACACACACACACACACACACACACACACACACACGTAAACACACTTACACACACACACGCACACACACACACGTACGGTAATCCCACTAAAAATACCAACACGTATAACTAACTATAAGCACACTATACCAACACGTATAACTAACTATAAGCACACTATACCAAACTAACTATAAGCACACTATACCAACACGTATAACTAGCTATAAGCACACTATACCAACACGTATAACTAGCAATAAGCAAACTATACCAACACGTATAACTAGCTATAAGCACACTATACCAACACGTATAACTAGCTATAAGCACACTATACCACCACGTATAACTAGCTATAAGCACACTATACCAACACGTATAACTAGCTATAAGCAAACTATACCAAGACGTATAACTAACTATAAGCAAACTATACCAACACGTATAACTAACTATAAGCAAACTATACCAACACGTATAACTAGCTATAAGCAAACTATATCAACACGTATAACTAGCTATAAGCAAACTATACCAACACGTATAACTAGCTATAAGCACACTATACCAACATGTATAACTAGCTATAAGCACATTATACCAACACGTATAACTAGCTATAAGCACACTATACCAACACGTATAACTAGCTATAAGCACACTATACCAACACGTATAACTAGCTATAAGCACACTATACCAACACGTATAACTAGCTATAAGCACACTATACCAACACGTATAACTAACTATAAGCACACTATACCAACACGTATAACTAGCTATAAGCACACTATACCAACACGTATAACTAGCTATAAGCAAACTATACCAACACGTATAACTAGCTATAAGCACACTATACCAACACGTATAACTAACTATAAGCACACTATACCAACACGTATAACTAGCTATAAGCACACTATATCAACACGTATAACTAGCTATAAGCAAACTATATCAACACGTATAACTAGCTTTAAGCACACTATATCAACACGTATAACTAGCTATAAGCAAACTATACCAACACGTATAACTAGCTATAAGCACACTATACCAACACGTATAACTAACTATAAGCACACTATACCAACACGTATAACTAGCTATAAGCAAACTATACCAACACGTATAACTAGCTATAAGCACACTATACCAACACGTATAACTAACTATAAGCACACTATATCAACACGTATAAACTAGCTATAAGCACACTATACCAACACGTATAACTAGCTATAAGCACACTATACCAACACGTATAACTAACTATAAGCACACTATACCAACACGTATAACTAGCTATAAGCAAACTATACCAACACGTATAACTAGCTATAAGCACACTATACCAACACGTATAACTAACTATAAGCACACTATACCAACACGTATAACTAGCTATAAGCACACTATACCAACACGTATAACTAACTATAAGCACACTATACCAACACGTATAACTAACTATAAGCAAACTATACCAACACGTATAACTAGCTATAAGCAAACTATACCAACACGTATAACTAGCTATAAGCAAACTATAGAGACCCAGACCCGCGTGAAATAAAAAAACAACAACAAAAAAACCAAAAAGGTTAACTCTTTGACTCCTTCACCCTATCGTCGAGCTTAGACGCCTTCGCCCTGCATGAAGCTGGTGGATAGGGTGAAGGAGTGAAAGGGTCAATCAAGTTTTTGCTTTGCTTGCATGGTTGATAATGCAGGATGCTGGTGGACAGGATGCGGGAGCCAAAGGAGTTAGAACTTCCCCCAACCCCCCACCCCCCCACCCCCGACAACTTACCACCACTAACGACCATCACACTTCCCTTTTCCATAGCAGACGTGCAAGAATTATTCAATGTTTGAATCCACTTCTCGAGTAAGCAGGAACAGCGAAAAAGCCTGGCGAGTAGCCAGCCTATTTGGCACTCGTGTGTCACGGTCATGTGTGTGGTGGGTTTGAGCAGGGGTTTCGACACTTGTGTGTGATTCATGTGTATGGGTTTTGGGAGTCCTTGGCTTGTTCTCATGGCTTGAGAAGGATGGCATTTTGTCACTGTCGACGGCATTCGCGCCTCCTGTGTGTGTGTGTGTGTGTGTGTGTGTGTGTGTGTGTGTGTGTGTGGTCTGTCTGTGTGTGCGCATGTGTGTGTGTGCGCTTGCTTGCTTTGTCGCTTTTCGCCCGCACGTACGCCACGTGCATATGTGTGTGTGTGTGTGTGTGTGTGTGTGTGTGTGTGTGTGTGTGTTGTGTGTGTGTGTTGTGTGTGTGTGCGTGCGTGCGCATGTGCTTTGTCGGTGTCGCCTGCATGTGCGCCACGTGTGTGTGTGTGTGTGTGTGTGTGTGTGTGTGTGTGTGTGTGTGTGCGTGTGCGTGTGCGCGTGTGCTTTGTCGGTGTCGCCTGCACGTGCGCCACGTGTGTGTGTGTGTGTGTGTGTGTTGTGTGTGTTGTGTGTGTGTGTGTGTGTGTGTGTGTGTGTGTGTGTGATATTATCATTATTGTTATTATTACTGTTAATATTATTATTGTTATTATTGTCATTATTATTATTGTTATTATTGTCATTATTATTATTACTATTTTTCTGATTATTACTAATTCTATTATTATTATTGTTATTATTAGTAGTAATAGACTAGTAGGAGTGTAGTGGTAGTGTAATACTAGTAGTTGTAGTAGTAGTATCATTATGATCAATCATCACAATGATGGTCATTCTTCTTGTTATCATCCATATCATGATTATCAATATTACGATGATTATTATCACTATCATTATAATCATCATCATTATCATTGTTATTACAGGGACTATAGCATGCAAACTCCATTGTACAATCAGCTTGATGAGTCATGTAACAAAAATCCTATTAAGAATAATCATGATGAGGACAAGGAACAGAATCAAAAGAGAAATAGCAGAAGAACAGTGGAATTATGGAAGGGGAAGGAACAATTAATGCCATATATATCATAAGAACTATCATAGAGAGGTCAATCGAGTTGTATAAGGGTTTATATTTATGCTTTCTTGATTATACCAAGGCTTTCGATCGGGTAAGACATGAAGAATTGATCAACCAACTGGAGAGACTCAGTATTGACGGAAAAGATCTAAGAATAATCAGAAATATGTATTGGGAACAAACAGCAGCAATGAGAACAGAAAACGATGTAAGCTCTTTCAAAAAGATCAAAAGAGGGGTCAGGCAGGCCTGTGTTCTGGTACAGTGAAACCATCATTAGAAACTTAGAGAATGCCCTGTGATAAAGGTTGAAAGAAAAATGATAAATAACACTCGTTACACAGATGACACCCTGCTAATCGCAGAAAATGAAAGGGACCTACAGAACCTTGTGAATGTAATATAAATGGAAAGCAACAATAAAGGGCTGGAGCTAAATAGCAAGAAGACTGAAGTCATGGTAATCAGTAAAAAACAAACAAACAAACAAACAAACAACAACCAAAAAACAAACAAACAAACGAAAACAAACAAATAAACAGAAAACGAAAAACAAAAACAAAACAAAACAAAACAAACAAAAAAACTCCCATGAAATTCCCTCATGCAAAATAACAGCAAATAGCACAACCTTGAGACAGGTTGATAAGTTTAAATATCTGGGAACGATTATCTCACCAGACGGCTGATGCACATCGGAAATAGCCAGCAGAATCGGCCAAGCCAAAACAGCACTCAGGAAGATGAAAAGCATTCTTACCAACAAATGCCTATCAATTAACATCAGGAAGACAGTTCTTGAATGTTATATAGAACCGATACTGTTATACAGTTGTGAGGCGTGGACAGTTGGCACGTAAAGCCAGAACAAGATTGAGTCAGCCGAAATGTGGTTTCTAAGAAGAATGTTGAGAGTTTCATGGACAATAAAGAAAACAAACGAGACAGTCTTGAAGGAGGCAGACACAAGATCATTCATAAGGAAGATTAGGAAAAAGACAAACAACATTTACAGGCCATTTTTTGAGGAAAGAGAAATTAGAGCACCTGGTCACAACAAGAAAGCTGGAGGGAAAGAGAGCACCAGGTTTCTCCAGGGAGAAAATGTTGGACAGACTTGCAGGGTGGCTGGGGACACAGAGGGTGGAAGATGTACCTGCAGCGACAAGGGATAGATGCATATGAAGGGCCATGATCGTAAGCGACATGCGGCAGGGCGCATGATGATGAGTATTATTGTTTATTGTTTGTTTTCTTCTTCTTCTTCTTTTTCTTATTGTTGTTATTATTTTGTGCACAGGCTGTTTGCACCCAGAAAGTGGAGTGGGGATCTACGCCAGTGACCCTGAAGCGTATGAAACGTTCCTCCCTGTGATGGAAAGGGTCATCAAGGACTACCATGGTGTCTCCAGCCTGGACCACCCTGCCCTCAACTTCGGCAAGAAAGAAGACATCAAAAGCGACAGTTTCAGCAATCTGGACCCCAGCGGGAAATATGTTATATCCACCCGCGTACGTGTGGCTCGTTCCCACAAGGCGTACGGTTTTCCCGCCCGTCCTCACAAAAGAGGTGAGAGCTTGTTCAGTTCTTTTTATAGTTAAAACAATGTGTGTGTGTGTGTGTGTGTGTGCGTGTGCGCGTGCGCGTGCGCGCATGCCTGTGTGTGTGTGTGTGTGGTGTGTGTCTGTAAATGTTTCTTGCATTCCTTAAAGCTCTGCTCTGCAATTTTTTTTCGGATCATCGCACTCAGGGAGTTACCTTTGTGCTCACCTTTTTTTTCTCTCCCCTCCCCCTCCCTCCCCCCCGCCCCTCCCTTTTACGCTACCTTTAATGGCCGCAGAAGCTGGCACAGTTTTTACAATGCAATGACGATGATGTCGATGAGGATGATAATCATGATGTCATGGAGTTCCATCTAGGACTGAAACTGCGTGACAGGGCTGTACTCTCGCTTACTATCCTAATATATCCTGGCATCAACCAGGCCCGAGAGATACAGACACAAAGCGGCCACTGGGCTGAAAATTTGAGCAACACCCTCAATGACGCATCCGTGAAGTGGATGAGATGAGACTTGAATGTGTGGTCCCAAACTTCCCAATTAGCCCATAGCACACCCAGCTCTGGGGAGGGGCCGGTTAGAGCCGAAAAATCCCACAATGATATATTTTGAAGGGACTGATGGGGATTTGAATCCACCAAACCTTCCAGTCTGTAGTTCCGTTGCGCTAACCACTACACCACGGCGCACTGGGTTTCTGCTCAGTAAATTATTAATGACGATTTTCTTTCCTTACTTATTGTGGAGACTCGAGAAGACGATGTAATGACTCGAATTCAGTCCCAATCCTTAATTTAACAGCATCAAAACTGGTCCTTTTGGCTGCCCGTAATAGTGATTAAAGGCCCTGCATCTGATCGTACGAGATGGGCTAGATCTAGTTCACAGTTTTTTCATCCCCGCGTGCGCGCTGTGCTCGTGTTATTGCAGAGTGGGGCAACTAAAACGGGTTTCTCACGTATTCACACATGCACATGGGTAGGCAGTAAGTATAGTAAGGTCAAGCTGAAACTGATAGTGATATGCCTGTAGCCCTATTGCGGGCCCCAGAAAAGTGCCCACAGACTTAAATATTTATTGTTAGGTCCTTGGTGCCTAGGCGGGATCGCGCCGCGCCAGACACTAGCTCTCTCCCATCATAGTTCAAATCTGGCCCTGATTTGAAAGGTTTTCTGTCGATTTCCCCAGAACATTTCCATTAATGCCACATTATATTTAAC
>JAPXFY010001343.1:27500-30000 GCA_030674185.1 Monoplex corrugatus | reverse complement strand
ATTACTCACTTGATTAATAGTTTATCCTTAAGAGGCACTGATATTACTTTCTGCTGGATACCATCTCATAGTTCTTTTCATTACAATGATATGGTTGATAGGGCTGCCAAACGGGGGGCAAAGAGCTCACCAGATTCAAAACATATACAACTTTCCCTCTCATTGCATGAGTGTTATACCTTAGTGGACGCCTACGTATGGAAGCAGTTTCAAGATAAACAGAAAAAGTATGAAAAGTGTTACATGAATTTTGAAATTAGCAAAACACCTAAGTGGTTCCCTGCCAGTAGAAGTATACAATCTCTTATGTATAGGTGGAAACTTGATGCTTTCAGAACAAAATACACCAGGAATGTGGTGTGCCTGTGTGGAAAGAAGATTACACATAGTCATATTCTTTCATGCGTTCGAGTAAAACGACATATACCTACGTTATCAACGAAGACAGTTTCTGACATATTTGCCTTACCATCCTTAACATATGAATTTTTTGTTAGCCTGTCAAAAAGTCCTATAGCGAATTATCTTTAACGCGCCATTACTTCTCATGTTCAGTGTTATGGTTAGCTAAGTTTACTGTTTCAATCGTTATTTATGATAACGTCATTTGTGAATTTTTCTTTCTTGTCTTGTTTTTCTTGTTCATTTCTTTTTCCTGAAAATTAACCATTTCCAAGTGGTTTTTTTTTTTTTTTTTTTTTTTTTTTTTTTTTGTCTAAAATCACTTTAGTGAATAGACATTAAATCAAAGACCACCACCACCACAAACATATACTGTAAAAGTGTTTAACCATACGTTTACATACACCTCATACCTATACAACTACACACACACACACTATACGCTCACATACACAAACATATCATTTTTAATTGATCATCATTATTACTATCTGTATACATCACACACACACACACACACACACACACACACACACACACACACACACACACACACACACATGTATTATATATATATGTATATATATATATATATATATATGTATAGATAGATAGATAGATAGATCGAGAGAGAGAGAGAGAGAGAGAGAGAGAGAGAGATAGATCGAGATAGAGACAGACAGACAGGCAGGCAGACAGATATATATATATATATTAGATAGATAGATAGATAGATAGATAGATAGATAGATAGACAGATAGACAGACAGATAGATAGATAGATAGATAGTTAGATAGATAGATAGATAGATAGATTATATGGATGGATAGATGGATGGATGGATGGATGGATGGATAGATGGATGGATGGATAGATGGATGGATAGATGGATGGATAGATGGATGGATGGATGGATGGATGGATGGATGGATGGATAGATGGATGGATAGATGGATGGATAGATGGATGGATAGATGGATGGATGGATGGATGGATGGATGGATGGATGGATGGATGGATGGATGGATGGATGGATGGATGGACTGACAGATTGATAGACAGATATACTTTTTGGTTCTTCCCTGTAATTAACACTTGTTTTCTCCTCTCTGTGTCTGTCTACCAGTGCCTAGAATATGCTCCAAAAGTGATCGCTGTCCTCTCAAAGGGTGTAGACCCTAAACAAGCTTGTACCGAACTTGGACTGTGTACTTCAACAGGTAAGGAGTCTTTGTTCTTCAACAGGTAAGGAATATTTGTACTTCAACAGGTGAGGAGTATTTGTACTTCAACAGGTGAGGAGTCTTTGTACTTCAACAGGTAAGGAGTCTTTGTACTTCAACAGGTAAGGAGTCTTTGTACTTCAACAGGTATGGAGTCTTTGTACTTCAACAGGTAAGGAGTCTTTGTACTTCAACAGGTAAGGAGTCTTTGTACTTCAACAGGTAAGCAGTCTTTGTACTTCAACAGGTGAGGAGTCTTTCTTTGTACTTCATTATGTTCTGAAAGAAAATACAGGAAAACAAACAAAGAAACAAAGAAACAAAGAAACAAACAAACAAACAAACAAACAAACAAACAAGCAAACTTCCCAGTGTATAATGATACCAACTTGATTCTCTTCTGTGATACGATGTGAGACATAAGCGCTACACGGCGGACTCCTTAAAGAACCTCTTCCGAGACGTCCCTCCTAATGCAATTTTCCAGTTTTTACAACAGATCAATATATTTCACCTGATACGATTTTACGTCTGAATATTGTTTTCTACAATTGCATGGTAGACTTGCAAGGTTAATGGTGAGCATGGTATTTAACTGATGTCTTTTATCTTAAACCTGGTTGGCGTTTTTGACGTAGTGTTAGCCCTGGTATGGCTCTAATTGTAAGCTGGGGTATAAGTAATAAGAACTTGAACTCAAATCTACTGTGAAAAATGACTGACAAAAGGCAAAGGCAAATGACTAATCAGTCCTTCCAAGGAAATAATCTTCCAAGCATTTTGATCACACAACTCATCAAAGTTCTTAGTGACGGATCTAATACTCAACGAAACTGAGCAATGTACCTAAATCTGCAAAAATTCCAGTTTTCAT
>JAPXFY010001343.1:12500-15000 GCA_030674185.1 Monoplex corrugatus | reverse complement strand
TCCGTTGAACTGCACCATCCCTTTCATGTTTGAGTGGAAGGACTCAATTAAACTGTGCAGTTTGGGGGGGCAGCCGATTTTTCGGAGAGCCCTGAAAAGGCCATCTCTGCTGACTAGGTCAAAGGCCTTGGTGAGGTCAATGAATGCCACATACAGGGGCATCCGCTGCTCTCTGCACTTCTCCTGGATTTGGCGAAGGGAGAAGACCATGTCTACCGTGGATCTTTCTGCTCGAAAACCACACTGTGATTCCGGGTAGACGCGTTCAGCCAATTTCTGCAAGCGGATTAGGAGGACCCGAGCATAGACTTTGCCAACAATGCTGAGGAGCGAGATACCTCTGTAGTTGTTGCAGTCGCTCCTTTCGCCCTTGTTTTTGTACAGGGTGACGATCTTGACGTCCCTCATGTCCTGTGGTACAGCTCCCTCATTCCAACACTGGCAGAGAACTGCGTGCAAATGGTGCAGAAGAGAAGTCTTGCAGTGCTTGATGAGGTCTGGGGGAATTCCGTCGTTGCCAGGTGCCTTCCCTGATGCCAGGCTATCAATGGCCTTGCTGAGTTCGTCCGCAGTTGGCTCTGCGTCAAGTTCTTCCATTACCGGCATGCACTTGATGGCATCGAGGGCTAAGGGGGACACCATGTTCTGTGTGGAGTAGAGGTCGGAGTAGTGTTCCGCCCATCTTTCCATCTGTTGGCTAGGATTGCTGATTACTTCCCCAGTGGAGGATTTGAGGGGGGCGATCTTGCTCTGTGTTGGTCCCAGTGCCTTCTTGATGCCGTCATACATTCCTCGGATGTTGTCTCTTTCAGCAGCGCTCTGTATCTCTTCGCTGAGCTCTGTCCAGTACTCGTTTGCTGAACGTTAAGCTGAACCTTACTTCTGGCAGCCTGAGGATTTGCAGGTTCTTCTCACTGGGTGACCGCTTATACTTGGTGAGTGAGGCACGCTTGGCCTCAACAGTGGGAGTCATCTCTGATGATTTGGCCTCAAACCAGTCGTGGGACTTCACAGTTTTCTTCCCAAAGTTGGCCATAGCAATGCGGTGCATGGTGTCTCGTAGCGTTTCCCATCTCTCAGTGGCAGAGTCTCTGGGCTGCAATGCATCGTATTCTCTCTGAAAGGCCTCTGCGAACTGTTCTACAAGATCTGGCTGAGACATCCTGCTGACGTCAATGCGAGGGTTCCCTTGTTTCTTTGAGCAGTGGAACTTCTTTGGTTGTAGCCTGATCTTGCAACATACCAGAGAGTGGTCTGTGTCGCAGTCTGCGCTGTGATAAGAGCGAGTGTGGAGAACGTTTTTGATAGCGGCACGTCTTACTAGGATCAAATCCAGTTGGTGCCAATGTTTTGAGCGGGGATGCCTCCAGGAGACTTTGTGCTGAGGCTTCGTCTTGAAGAAGGAGTTGGCGATGCACAGTTCATGGCAGGCGCAAAACTCAAGCAGTCGTTGTCCATTCTCATTCATTTTCCCCACTCCAAAGGAACCGAGGCAGAAGGGCCATGAGTCATTGTCTGCACCCACTCTGGCGTTGAAGTCGCCCAGGAGAACAAGTTGTTCTGTCCTGGGGATGTTCCTTATGGTTGATGCAAGATTTTCGTAGAACTCATCCTTGGTGTCTGGAGAGGCGGACAGAGTTGGGGCATAAACGCTGATGAGAGTGACATAGCCATCGGTGGTGTTGAGGCGGAGAGTCAAGAGTCGTTCTGAACCGCCGCTGCCTGGTTCAATCATGTTCAGCAGGCTGTTCCTTACTGCAAAGCCTACTCCGTGCTCTCTTGGGGCATCAGAACTCTTTCCTTGCCAGAAGAAGGTGTAGTCCCTTTCCTTTAGTGTTCCTGAGTCAGCCAGCCGTGTTTCCTGCAGAGTGGCAATGTCCACATTGAGCATCTTTAGTTCGCTGTTTATGACGGCGGTTTTTCTGGCGTCGCTGATGTCTTGCAGATCTTGGGAGAGCCCAGGCATTATTGTTCGGACATTCCAACAGCCCAGTTTCACTGCTGATCCTTTTCCTGATCCGTTTCTTGAATTTGAAGTTTTCTTTTTGTTTGGTGCGGTAATTAACGACCTGCTTGTCAGATTTTCTCCTAATCTTCATGCACCCAATGAAGAAGGCAGGTCGTGGCGGGACAGCACCTAACTGGCTGGGGGCTGCCCAGCTTAGGTGGGCGGTAGCTGTCCAGTAAGACACGAAGGTCTCTCCCACCGTCAAAAGCAACCCCTGGCGTCAGCTCTACGCCAGTTGAGCAATGACTTATCACCGGTATCTGTTGCTTCCCGTGTTGTGCCGACACTAGTGTTAGTAGCGAGGCTGGAGTGTCCTTTCCAGGTCGTAGGTGCAGAGTGTTTGTGGATGAATGGACGGATGTAAGCCTGGGCAGTGTAATATGGAAGACAGGCTGTTGCCCATGCAAATTGTCCCCCCTCTCCACCTCGCTGACAGATCCAAAGGAACAGCAGGGCTGTTACGTTTTGGTGCCAACGCGGCCGCAGGAGCTG
>JAPXFY010001342.1:25000-32500 GCA_030674185.1 Monoplex corrugatus | reverse complement strand
CAGCTGTTTGTTCCCAATACATATTTCTGATTATTTGTAGATCTCTGTCATGACGTCTTGTTTAAATAAGAGCAGTTACTTTCCCTATAACAGTAGTAATACTGACTATTCATTTTATACAACGCCTCAACAGAAAAGAGCGCAGTTCAAGTGCTTCACTAAAGGAAATGTCGGCCGCTATGATGAAACGGACAAACCCCAAGACATTCAGTATTAAAGAAGCCGAATCTTAAAAGTATCAATCGGTCGTGCAACAACGATGGTAAATGACTGAAAATGATATCTTTAAAAGTACAACAGCGCTGAATACTCTTATCTGTCTGTCTGTCTGTCTCTCTCTCTCTCTATCTCGCTCTCTCTCTCTCTCTTTCTCTGTCTGTCTGTCTGTCTCTCTGTCTGTCTGTGTCTGTCTGTGTCTGTGTCTGTTTCTGTCTCTCTGTCTGTCTGCCTGTCTGTCTCTCCCTCTCTCTCTCTCTCTTTGTTGTTGTTGTTTTGTTTTGTTTGTTTGGGGGGGCGGGGGGCGGGATTGTTTGCTTTTTGCTTATTTTTTAAGAAATTAGTCCTCCATCTGGTTTCGAACCTGAGCATCCAAGCTGGTCAAAGCCAATTCACCCTCGTGATGGATGTCTCAACCACTCAGCTATCGGGCACATGCTGTGCACCGGGAATTTGAAGCCTTGTGAAATCCACAGTCCTCGACCAGATCCAGCTGGAACTATTTCCAGCGTTTCTGTTATTGATTTTAGGCCTCTGGTCCTCTCCTGTGCAGAAATCGACAGTTGAAGTCATAGGCAGATGTGCCCACCAGTCCCCTTGCTCCAATCTTTACGGTGAAACTTTGACTTGGAATCCGAATTTCCTCAAGTATTTTTTTTGGTCACAATGAGTTAAATATCTGGTAATGGTCATCTCACCAGACGGCAAATGCACATCAGAAATTGCCGGCAGAATCGGCCAAGCCAAAACAGCATTCAAGAAGATGAAAAGCGTTCTTACCAACAAATGCCTATCAAATAATATCAGGAAGAGAATTCTTGAGTGTTATATAGAACAGACACTGTTGTACGGTTGTGAAGCGTGGACAGTCAACACGCGAAGTCAGAACAAAATTGATACAACTGAAATGTGGTTTCTAAGAAGAATGAACAGCAAAGAAAACAAACGAGACAGTCTTGAAGGAAGCAGGCACAGAAAGATCATTCATAAAGAAGATTAGAAAAAAGAAAACAACATTTATATGACATTTGATGATGAAGGAGAAATTAGAGCATCTGGTCACAGCAGGAAAGCTGGAGGGTAAGAGAACATAAGGTAGACCCAGGGAAAAAATATTGTACGGACCTGCAGGGTGGCTGAGGACAGTCTGGTGCACTTTGCTACCGGCAGCTCTGAGTGCTTGCAGGGATTTCTCTCTTGGTGAGCGCTTGTAATTAACAAGGGCAGCAAGCGTAGCTTCAGTAACGGAGGTCATCTCACTGGACTTGGTTTCAAACCAGTCATTGTTCTTGGAGGTCTTCCTCCCAAAGGTACCTAGGGCTGTTTTCTGAAAGGTCTTCCGGACGTGGTCCCATTTTTCAGCGGCAGAGTTGTGCGCACATACATCCTATACATTCTATAGGGGCTTCCCTTCTTGTTTGGTACGATGGAGCCTATTGGGTTGTAGCCTGATCTTGCAACACACTAGTGAGTGGTCTGTGTCACAGTCTGCACTATGGTGAGTACGAGTGAGAAGCGTGAACTTGAGGCGTGTTCGTCTGACAATGACCATGTCCAGTTGGTGCCAATGTTTTAATGGAGGATGTCTCCATGACACTTTGTGTTGAAGCTTCGTTTGGAAGTAAGAGTTGGCGCTGTCTGTTTTCATATATTGATTTTACCAACTCCAAAACGCCCAAGGCAGGAAAGTCAAGAGTCGTGATCGGCACCCATCTGGCGTTGAAATCGCCAAGAAGGACAAGATGTTCTTTTGTAGGGATATTCTTGATAGTGTCACTGAGGTTGACATAGAACTCGTCCTTTGCCTCTGGTGTAGATGTTAGGGCAAGAACATAGATCACTTGTCACCTCGATCACCCATTTTCAGCAGGGAATTCCTGACTGCAAATCCAACTCCGTGTTCTCTGTGCTCCTCAGCACTCTTTCCTTGCCAGAAGAAGGTGTAGTCTTTCTCCGTGAGCGTGCCTGAGTCAGCCAGGCGTGTTTCGTGCAAGGCGGCCATGTCTACCTGTAGTTTCAGGAGCTTGTCGTTGATGACAGCTGTCTTTCTTGCATCGCTGATGTCGTGGAGGTTCTCTGACAGCCCTGTTTCATTGTATGGACGTTCCAACATCCACGTTTGAGAGCTGGCCTCTTTTATTTTATATTTGGTTTTCTTTCTTTTTTGACTGGTGCAGGTCGTTCAGTCTGTGTATCTAATCTCCAAGCACCCAATGGAGAAGACAGACTGTGGCGGGACAACACCTTTTTGGCTGGGGGTTGCTCAGTTTAGACGGGCGATGGCTGTCCAGTGAGATCCGAGAATCTCTCCAGCTGTCGGAAGCAGCCACTGGCGCTACACACTACGCCAATTGATCTGTAGCTTATGACTGGGAGACTGCTGCTTCCTGTGTTGTTTCAACACAATGAGGTGAGTCCGGAATGACCTCTCCAGGGCGCAAGCCAGGGTGTGGTGATGTGGAGGACAAGCTGTTGTAGGTCCTACCCAGTGTATGGGAATCCTGTGGCTTGCCTGAGGTCAAACACACAATCTCTGCGTTATGAGAATGGCGGTCAGACAAATGAGCCATTGGACCACTGAAAAAAATGTGACTGGCCCTAGAGTTGAACCTACCGGCAGGCAAACAGGTAGAGAAGAATGGCATCACAAGAAACAGGAAAGTGAACTCTGGCTTGACGTAAGATTCTGTTTACAAGAGGATTGCTTCCCTTGTTTAAGCCCATTGTCCCTATCTTCGCAAACAAATAAATGCAGGGAAAAAATGACAGAAAAACGGCAAAAAGCGCAAAGAGGGGAGAGAGAGAGAGAGAGGGAGGGAGAGAGAGAGAGAGAGAGAGAGAGATACAGACAGACAGACAGACAGGCAGGCAGACAGACAGACAGACAGACAGACAGACAGGCAGACAGACAGAGAGAGAGAGAGAGAGACAGAGAGAGAGAGAGAGAATAGAATGGGTTGTTTGAGAAGTTGTACAAGTATAATTCAGTCAAAATTTTATCATTCTCTGTATGCTCAAACTCCCTCCCCCCCCCCCCCTCTCTCTCTCTCACACACACACACAGTGTGTTGATTTCTCAGGCATCACAGATTTATCTCCCTGCTTGACTTCTCCATCTCCCCACAGTCGGTTTCTCGGCTGTCTTCACATTGCCGACATCAGACTCCACCCAAACCTTTTCTCCAGACTTCATCTAAAAACATTGCCTGCTTTCCTTCTCTCTGACATTCCAGTTGTGGTACGGCTGCAGTCGCTGAACTCTGCGCCTGTGATTCATGATTTTTCCGATCTGTCAGACATCTTGCGTGTTGTGTGTGTGATGGCAAGAGAAGATCCCTGATACAGAAGTACTAGAGAGAGCCAATCTCCCTTCCATCCACACTTTACTTCAAAAGAGTCAAGTTCGCTGGGCTGGCCATGTGTACTGGATGTCTGACACCAGAATTCCGAATCAACTCCTCTACGGGGAACTAGCGTCTGGCAAGAGAACAGTTGGAGGCCAGAGAAAACGGTTTAAAGACAGCTTGAAGGCATCGCTAGAGTCCCTGAACATAGACTGGGAGAATTGGGAAAACCTTGCCCTCGACCGTACAGTCTGGCGTAGAAGAATCGAAACCGGATGTACCACTTCAGAAGTGTCTCGTATCCAATCTGCACAAGAAAAACGAGCTGCACGGAAAGTTAGGGCTGCAAACCCTTCAACCACAGTAACCGACCACAGATGTCCAACCTGTGGACGTTACTTCCGTGCCCGGATCGGATTGATCAGTCACCTCCGGACACACTGACTCAAAGCAACTTCATGAAGCCGTGGTCATTGTCGACGGTGACAGACGAACACATGTGTGTGTGTGTGTGAGAGAGAGAATGAGAGCATGGATCGGTCTAAACTGGGCTGGGTGTTCGGTCATCTGGTTCTGGTTCTGTTCTGTAATCGCTAAACCTCAGCGATGGGTGGTGGCGCTGTTATCGACGCGCCGTCGGAGGAGATTTGAGACTCGATTTGAAGGAGGTAACAGTCGGGCTCTCTACTACTTCTGCAGGAAGGTCGTTCCAGGGTCCAATGATGCTGACGAAGAAGGAGTGGCGATAATTATGCCGTGGTTTTGCTTTGGATCGACGTGTATTTATAATGGTGTTTGGCTCGGGTTCGGGGGTCTGCTGGGATTAGGATGTTGTCGGTGGGGACTTCTGCCACGTGGTTAATAATCATGTACAATAAGATGAGTTTGGCGTCCCTCCTACGGTCTGCGAGGCTGTCCCAGTTTAGTAGTTTCAACATTTCTGTGACGCTGCTGTTGTAACTGTAGTCTCGGAACACCATCCGCGCACCACGACACTGCACCATCTCCGGAGGGTCGATATCCTTACGAAGGTGCGGGTCCCAGACCGTGCAGCTGTATTCGACGTCATAGAGACGTATATTCAAGATTCAAGGTCTAATGTCTTGTATTCAGTCCCAACCAGCAACACGAAAGGCTGGCCTGTTCGTTGCCTGCCATACTTAATCATGGGTCTTATTACAACACACACACACACACACACACACACAGACACACAACACACACACACACACACACACACACACACACACACACACACACACACGCACGCACACACACACACACACACACACACACTCACTCACAGACACACACACTCACTCACAGACACACACACTCTCTCACACACATATATACACACACATACGCACACACTCACACACACACACCCTATCTCTCTCTCTCTCTCACACACACTCACACACCAAACATACACTCACACACACACACACACACACACTCTCTCTCTCTCACACACACATACACATCCACTCACACCATACACACACACATACACACACACATACACACACTCACACACTCTCACACCACACACACACACATACACACACACACACACACACACACACACACACACACACACACACATATATATATATATATATATGTGTGTGTGTGTGTGTGTGTGTGTGTAGAGAGAGAGAGAGGTACATAGACAGACGGATAGACAGATATATATATATATATGTATATATATACGTAGAGAGAGAGATACACAGATAAACAGACAGATACATAGATTGATACTTAGATAGCCACATAAATACATAGATACACACATAGACAGATACACAGATACACACATAGATACATAGATATGTAAATACATAGATACTCAGATAGATAGATAGGTAGATAGATAGAGAGAGAGAGAGAGAGAGAGAGAGAGAGAGAGAGAGAGAGAGTGATAGATAGACAGACAGATAGAGAGATAGATACATAGATACGTAGACAGACACATAGACAGATACACAGATACACACATAGATAGATATATAAATACATAGACAGACAGACAGACAGACAGACAGATAGATAGATAGGTAGATAGATAGACAGATAGATAGATAGATAGACAGACAGATAGAGATACATAGATACATCTATACATACATAAATACATAGTTACATTAGATACATACATTCATAAATACATAGTTACATAGATAGATAAAACTATAGGCACACACTGTCTCCCTTTTATTTCAAGACATGCCATCGAGCACATGAATGGTAGATTTGATGGAGCACATAACTGTTGGAGTGCAATGAATATATTCCAAAGTCAGGACCCCACATGATATGTATATTATATACTATGGTATCGTTGAGTCTTCCATTAGACCAAAAAGAAGCCCATTCTTTAATTCTTTTCTTCTCTCCTACTCTCTGTTTGTTTATATCTCCAGTCTGCCAGCTGCCGCAGATACCCCCATGGGGATGCCGGGGGCTCTTTCAGTAAAAATACTATCCCCTCCTTCTGGAAATTCTGAGCTAGACATTTCCTTATTTTCTGTCACTCTCTTTGTTTTTTCCTTCCTTTGCTTTCTGTCATTTCTTTCTATCATTTTCTGCCTTGCCGGTCCATTCACCTGTATGTGTTTGATAAAGTCTTACATACTTTCTTTAAGGATTGGTAATTAGGTACATGTATTCAGTGCATTTTTAGCTCCAGGAAAAGGAGATATGCGGAGGCAATTTTAGGTAATTTAGGCCTGTTTTTACTTATGTTTTAGTGTCCTTAGTTATGTTTAAATTTGTGATAAGTATTTTGCTAACTTCAAAGTTTATGTGACATTTATCATATTTTTTTCTGTTTTCCTTGGAACTGCTTCCAGACGTAGGTGTCCACTAAAGCGTAATACTTGTGCAACGAGAGAGAAAGCTGGATATTGTTTGAATCTGGTGAGTTCTTTGCTACCCGTTTTGGCAGCCCTGTCAACTTTATCATTATAACGAAACGAACTATGAGAAAGTATCCAGCAAAAAATAATATCAGTGCCTCTTAAGGATAAACTATGAATCAAGTGACTAATTTCCAGAATCATTTCAGGTCTTGTTTGTAATTTTGATAATTCAAGAGCCTGAAGTACTGATTTTGAATCGACGCAAAAAAGTATCTGAAAAATTGTCATAGGAAGACTTATCATAAAGTTTAAAGCCATTAATATTGCAAAGTTCAGCTGTAAAGGCAGATATATCAAGTCCGATATAGAAAGATTTTTCAATTTTGAGAGCAGGTATTAAAAACGCTTTATTAAAACCAGATGAATGTAATACCGATTTGAAAAAACTATTGGCCAGTTGCATTAACATCGCACGTCTATTTAAACTAATGGAGAATATAATCTTAAAGATATATTGTGAAAAGAATAAAATAATACCAGTGAATCAGGCCGGATTTCGAAAAGGCAGGTCCCCAGTAGAAATCCTAACAAAGCTAACTACTAACATAAAACAACAATTTGCAAACATCTGTGTGTTTTAGCCACATTTTTTGATATAACTAATACATACGACCAAGTGTGGCACTCCCGATTGTTACTTGAATTTAAAAGTATTGGGCTGACAGGTCACATTTTTGACAACGTTAAGTGTTTCTTAGAAAAAAGAGTATTTCAAACGAGGCTTGAAATTGTATATTCCACGAAACGAATTCTTCAAATGGGTATCCCTCAGGGATCCGTTATAACTCCCCTTCTTTTCATGATATTAATGCATGACTTAACCAGTAACATATCTAAGCATGTAGTTTTAGCTCAATATGCTGATGATTTATGCATGTGGATGCAGGTAAATATGAAAAGGAAAACTCCTTTGCGCTGTATTAATTATACACGCAAATGCTGCTAATTAGAACTTGATAAAATAGCACGATACATGGTAGAAAATGGGTTGCATCTATCCCTGGAAAAAAACA
>JAPXFY010001342.1:17500-20000 GCA_030674185.1 Monoplex corrugatus | reverse complement strand
CTAGCATAGACGCAGCCACAAGGCACAGAATTGCAAGCTCACAACATTCCTCTGTTTAAAATTTTCCCTGCTTCTCTCTTATTTCCTTTGGTGATTCATTTATTTGCTTGTTTTTATGCAGACCTACAGAATGAAAATAGTTTCGTCGTTCACAGTAATACCGATCATTTGTCACTGACAGCAATAACAGTTTGGTGTGGCAGATAGGCAAAGAGGTAATGCTATAGACCATTGTAGGCAAAGAGGTAATGCTATAGACCATTGTAGGCAAAGAGGTAATGCTATAGACCATTGCAGGCAAAGAGGTAATGCTATAGACCATTGCAGGCAAACAAGTAATGCTATAGACCACTGTAGACAAAGAGGTAATGCTATAGACCACTGCAGGCAAAGAGGTAATGCTATAGACCATTGTAGGCAAAGAGGTAATGCTATAGACCATTGTAGGCAAAGAGGTAATACTACAGACCATTGTAGGCAAAGAGGTAATGCTATAGACCATTGTAGGCAAAGAGGTAATGCTATAGACCACTGCAGGCAAAGAGGTAATGCTATAGACCACTGTAGACAAAGAGGTAATGCTATAGACCATTGTAGGCAAAGAGGTAATGCTATAGACCATTGTAGGCAAAGAGGTAATACTACAGACCATTGTAGGCAAAGAGGTAATGCTATAGACCATTGTAGGCAAAGAGGTAATGCTATAGACCACTGCAGGCAAACAGGTAATGCTATAGACCATTGTAGACAAAGAGGTAATACTATAGACCATTGTAGGCAAAGATGTAATACTACAGACCATTGTAGGCAAAGAGGTAATGCTATAGACCATTGTAGGCAAAGAGGTAATGCTATAGACCATTGTAGGCAAAGAGGTAATGCTATAGACCACTGTAGACAAAGAGGTAATACTACAGACCATTGCAGGCAAAGAGGTAATGCTATAGACCATTGTAGGCAAAGAGGTAATGCTATAGACCACTGTAGGCAAACAAGTAATGCTATAGACCATTGTAGACAAAGAGGTAATGCTATAGACCATTGTAGGCAAAGAGGTAATGCTATAGACCACTGTAGACAAAGAGGTAATTCTATAGACCATTGCAGGCAAAGAGGTAATGCTATAGACCATTGCAGGCAAAGAGGTAATGCTATAGACCACTGTAGACAAAGAGGTAATGCTATAGACCATTGTAGACAAAGAGGTAATTATATAGACCATTGTAGGCAAAGAGGTAATACTATAGACCATTGCAGGCAAACAGGTAATGCTATAGACCACTGTAGACAAAGAGGTAATGCTATAGACATTGTAGGCAAACAGGTAATGCTATAGACCACTGTAGACAAAGATGTAATGCTATAGACTATTGTAGGCAAAGAGGTAATGCTATAAACCATTGTAGGCAAAGAGGTAATGCTATAAACCATTGCCTTGTGCCAACCCACAAGGTGTATTTAATCAGCTTTGGGTATGTGAGACATGTACAGTTTGTGATGTCAACAAGCAGAAAACTACTTTGGAGCCAACCCGACAGTTCATCAGTGATCATTGATGTTGTATGATTTTGTTGTTGTTGTTATTTGTTTGTATGCTCAATGGTGTCTTCAAGTCAGAGAAAAAGTCAATAAACGCAAATTGAACATTTTCAATATTTGTGTTTTTTGTGTTTACTCAGCGAGAAAGAGAGAGAGAGAGAGAGCTTGTTTGCTTGTTTGCTTGTGTGTTGTGTGTGTGTGTGTGTGTGTGCGTGCATGTGTGTGTGTGTGTGTGTGTGTGTGTGTGTGTGTGTGTGCGCGTGCATGTGCATGTGTGTGTATGTGCATGTGTGCGTGTTTGTGCGTGCGTTCATACGTGTGCAGACAAGTTTTTTGTTCTGTTTTGTGGCAGAATGACGTAGTGATTTCAGGACTGCAGACTACAACCATAACAAGCCTGAGATAGAATCACGTTTTTATTTGACGTTTTCTAGCAAACGACACTTACAGATTCCGATTAACTTGTGTTCATGGCACTGACAAGGAAGTCTCACAACACTTCCATATAAAATACACTTGCTGAACAAACTATAAGTGGTGGTGTTCCAAACAAAAGCTTTTAAAAAATGTTTTATAAATGATTTGGAAAAAAAAAACAGCGGTAAGGTCTTCAATGATACTGGTAACCTTTC
The DNA here is from genome assembly GCA_030674185.1 of Monoplex corrugatus. Classification (NCBI taxonomy): domain Eukaryota; kingdom Metazoa; phylum Mollusca; class Gastropoda; order Littorinimorpha; family Ranellidae; genus Monoplex; species Monoplex corrugatus. Next base: position 17,829 of record JAPXFY010001342.1, on the reverse strand, counting down.
CTTTAAGTTGTAATTCAAAGCGGTAAGGTCTTCATTCATATTGGTAACCTTTCCTTTAAGTTGTTGTAATTCAAAGCGATAAGGTCTTCATTCATATTGGTAACCTTTCCTTTAAGTTGTTGTAATTCAAAGCGATAAGGTCTTCATTCATATTGGTAACCTTTCCTTTAAGTTTCTGTATTTCAAAGCGGTGAGGTCTTCATTCATATTGGTAACCTTTCCTTTAAATTTCTGTAATTCAAAGCGGTAAGGTCTTCATTCATATTGGTAACCTTTCCTTTAAGTTTAAATAGATTTAAAACAAATGAAACAAACAGCAACACCAACTC
>JAPXFY010001342.1:5000-12500 GCA_030674185.1 Monoplex corrugatus | reverse complement strand
GTAGGGTTTATGACAACGTGTAGAGCTTATGACAACGTGTATGTAGGGCTTATGACAACGTGTATGTAGGGCTTATCACAACGTGTATGTAGGGCTTATTATAACGTGTATGTATGGCGTATGACAACGTGTATGTAGGGTTTATGACAACGTGTAGGGCTTATGACAACGTGTATGTAGGGTTTATGACAACGTGTAGAGCTTATGACAACGTGTATGTAGGGCTTATGACAATGTGTATGTAGGGCTTATGACAACGTGTATGTAGGGCTTATCACAACGTGTATGTAGGGCTTATTACAACGTGTATGTATGGCGTATGACAACGTGTATGTAGGGTTTATGACAACGTGTAGGGCTTATGACAACGTGTATGTAGGGCTTATGACAATGTGTATGTAGGGCTTATGACAACGTGTAACTAGGGCTTATCACAACGTGTATGTAGGGGTTAGGGCAACGTGTATGTATGGCGTATGACAACGTGTATGTAGGGTTTATGACAATGTGTATGTAGGGCTTATGACAACGTGTACGTAGGGCTTATGACAACATGTAGGGCTTATGACAACGTGTATGTAGGGCTTATGACAACGTGTATGTAGGGCTTATGACAATGTGTATGTAATGCTTATGACAACGTGTATGTAGGGCTTATGACAATGTGTATGTAATGCTTATGACAAAGTGTATGTAATGCTTATGACAATGTGTATGTAATGCTTATGACAATGTGTATGTAGGGCTTATGACAACGTGTATGTAATGCTTATGACAATGTGTATGTAATGCTTATGACAACGTGTATGTAGGGCTTATGACATTGTGTATGTAATGCTTATGACAATGTGTATGTAATGCTTATGACAACGTGTATGTAATGCTTATGACAATGTGTATGTAATGCTTATGAGAACGTGTATGTAATGCTTATGACAACGTGTATGTGATTACGATCGGACGATCATCACTACCTTTCGTGAATCAGAGAAATTACACCGCTCCCTAGCGAAGTTCAGGAACCATCTACACTTCACACTGCACTGCAAACATCACGGCGTCTTTCCCACCAGCCAAAAAATCAAAACTCCGATGAAAGGAACAGCAGCAAATAATATCATCAATCAGGCACAACGAGCACTCATGAACGAACGCATCAAGCAAATCAACATCCGCATCACTTGTCTGGAAGGGAAAATCCAAGACCTCGAGGAAAGACTGAGCTCTAGCACACTACCAGATGCTATGCTCTCCGAAATCAAAGAGTGGCTAAACAACACACGACGAATAGAATGGGACAAAGTACGCCAACGCCATCGAAAGAAATTCGAACTTCTAGCACCAAAAAACAACAGGAGACAACAGAATGACAAAAGCGAGATTACACCTGTACCGGAAGAAACAAAAAGAAAGACCAAAGAGAGGTGGGTGATCAATCTATCAGATCGCCAACTCACTAAACCTGAACAGGAAGTACTAGAGAAAGGACTAAATTTCGCCGTAGCCCCTAACAAGCTTCCAGTGGTAGACCTCATCACAAGCATTGAAACAGCTTGCAGGTATATTGGCCCTAATTCAGAAGAAGCCACACACTTAAGATCAGACTGTGTCAGAATCATGAAACAGGCCAAACTACCGAAATCCAACTTAACACCGGACCAAAGACGGGCTCTGGCGGATTTAAAGAACGAACACGCCACGATGATCCTACCAGCTGACAAAGGTCGTGCCACAGTCATCATGCCTAGACCCATGTACTATGAGAAGGCAAGCAAACTTCTGGAAGATACTACAACATATGAACGCCTCAAGAAAGATCCTACTTCCAAGTTTTCCAACAAACTGAAAGACACACTGAAACGCCTGAAAGAGACGGACCGCCTGTCATTAGAACAGTACAGGAAATTATACCCAACTGTGTCCGACGTCCCCAAGTTCTATGGTCTACCCAAAGTCCACAAGAAAGAAGTCCCCCTCCGTCCCATAGTCGCATCCAGAGGTTCCATCATGTATGAGACGGCTAGATTTGTGGCGGACATCCTATCACCTCTCGTAGGACACACAGATCATCACATCCACAACAGTGCTGACCTAGTGGAAAAACTGAGTAACTACACCCTCGCTCATGATGAACTCCTTGTGTCATATGATGTCTCTGCCCTATTTACCAGCGTACCAGTGAAAGAAAGCATAGAGATCATACGCCGAAGGTTACAAAACGACCAAACCCTCCACCAACGTACATCTCTCACAGTGGACGACGTATGTGAACTCTTGTCCTGCTGCCTCACCACCACCTACTTCACCTTCCAAGGTGAATTCTACCAACAAAAAGAAGGAGCAGCCATGGGCTCCCCAGTAAGCCCAATAGTAGCCAACCTGTTCATGGAGGATTTTGAAGAGAAAGCATTGGCTTCTTTCCACTCCCCACCACGATACTGGGGGCGCTACGTAGACGACACCATGACTATCCTCCCCCAGCAACTGGTCGAACAGTTCACAGAACATCTGAACAACCAACACCCAGCCATCAAATTCACGAGGGAAGTGGAACAGAACAACTCCATAGCCATGCTGGACACCCTCATCACCAGAACTGATGGCATTCTATCCTTCTCGGTCTACCGTAAACCAACTCATACGGACCAATATTTACAGTTCGACAGCCACCAGCCCCTTGAACACAAACTGGGAGTGATTCGAACCCTTACCCACAGAGCTAACACCATATGCAGTACCCAAGAGGCAAAAGACAAGGAGACAAACCACCTGAAAAAAGTGCTCACCATCTCGGGCTACAAAAAGTGGGCCTGGAACAGCCCGGGAGGCAGGAAATCCAACACCGCATCCCAACAGCCAGTGAAACAACACCAGCGCAAGGGACACATCACCATCCCATACGTAGGAGGTGTGAGTGACGCTCTGTCCAGAAAGATCAGAAAACTGGGGGTGGCTGTACATTCCAAACCTTCCAACACCATACGCAGCCAGCTGGTCACCCCCAAGGACAAAACCAGCAAACTCGACAAAGCTGGCATTATATACAGAATAGACTGCCAGGACTGTAACCAACATTATGTCGGTGAAACTGAACGCCCCCTTCAGAAGAGACTAACAGAACACAAGAGGGACTCTTCTCCAGTAGGAGCTCACCTACACGCCATCAATTCAGTGCGGACAATGTCAACATCCTGGACAGAGAAAATAAGTGGTTCCAGCGAGGAGTCAAGGAGGCCATCTACATCGCAGCCACCAACCCCCCGCTCAACAGGGACCGGGGCCGTTACACCCTGCCCCCGGTGTACCATTCTCTGATTCGATCTCGTGAACTGGGTTCATCCCATGTTCGCGAGATCTGAGTAGAGATTCACGCAGACAGCATTAGAGCGCTGACGAAGATGGCGAGAACGCCATCGAAAGCTACGGAACTGTGAGTAGCGATTTTTACACTGTTGGGAGACCTTGTTCTTCAAAATTGGTAGCATTATGTGTATGTAATGCTTATGACAATGTGTATGTAATGCTTATGACAATGTGTATGTAGGGCTTATGACAATGTGTATGTAGGGCTTATGACAATGTGTGTGTAGGGCTTATGACAATGTGTATGTAGGGCTTATGAGAACGTGTATGTAGGGCTTATGAGAACGTGTATGTAATGCTTATGACAACGTGTATGTAGGGCTTATGAGAACGTGTATGTAATGCTTATGGCAATGTGTATGTAATGCTTATGACAATGTGTATGTAATGCTTATGACAATGTGTATGTAGGGCTTATGACAATGTGTATGTAGGGCTTATGACAATGTGTATGTAATGCTTATGACAATGTATATGTAGGGCTTATGACAATGTGTATGTAGGGCTTATGAGAACATGTATGTAATGCTTATGACAATGTGTATGTAGGGCTTATGACAATGTGTATGTAGGGCTTATGACAACGTGTATGTAATGCTTATGACAAAGTGTATGTAATGCTTATGACAATGTGTATGTAATGCTTATGACAAAGTGTATTTAATGCTTATGACAATGTGTATGTAATGCTTATGACAACGTGTATGTAATGCTTATGACAACGTGTATGTAGGGCTTATGACAATGTGTATGTAATGCTTATGACAAAGTGTATGTAACGCTTATGACAAAGTGTATGTAATGCTTATGACAATGTGTATGTAATGCTTATATGACAACGTGTATGTAATGCTTATGACAAAGTGTATGTAATGCTTATGACAACGTGTATGTAAGGCTTATGACAATGTGTATTTAATGCTTATGACAATGTGTATGTAGGGCTTATGACAAAGTGTATGTAATGCTAATGACAATGTGTATGTAGGGCTTATGACAACGTGTATGTAAGGCTTATGACAATGTGTATGTAATGCTTATGACAATGTGTATGTAATGCTTATGAGAACGTGTATGTAGGGCTTATGACAATGTGTATGTAATGCTTATGACAATGTGTATGTAATGCTTATGAGAACGTGTATGTTGGGCTTATGACAACGTGTATGGCTTATGACAATATGTATGTAATGCTTATGACAATGTGTATGTAGGGCTTATGACAATGTGTATGTAATGCTTATGACAATGTGTATGTATGGCTTATGACAATGTGTATGTAATGTTTATGACAATGTGTATGTAATGCTTATGACAATGTGTATGTAGGGCTTATGACAATGTGTATGTAATGCTTATGACAACGTGTATGTAATTGATATGAGAACGTGTATGTAGGGCTTATGACAACGTGTATGGCTTATTACAATATGTATGTAGGGCTTATGACAATGTGTATGTGGTATGTAGGGCTTATGACAACGTGTATGAAGGGTTTATGACAACGTGTATGTGGGGCGTATGACAACGTGTATGTAGGGCTTATGACAATGTGTATGTAGGGCTTATGACAACGTGTATGTAGGGCTTATGACAACGTGTTATTAGAGCTTATGACAACATGTATATAGGGCTTATGATAGTGTGTATGTAGGGCTTATGACAATGTGTATGTACGGCTCATGACTACGTGTATATAGGGCTTATGACAACGTGCATATAGGGCTTATGACAACGTGTATGTAGGGCTTATGACAACGTGTATGTAGGGCTTATGACAACGTGCATATAGGGCTTATGACAACGTGTATATAGGGCTTATGACAACGTGTATGTAGGGCTTATGACAACGTGTATGTAGGGCTTATGACAACGTGCATATAGGGCTTATGACAACGTGTATATAGGGCTTATGACAACGTGCATATAGGGCTTATGACAACGTGCATATAGGGCTTATGACAACGTGTATGTAGGGCTTATGACAACGTGTATGTAGGGCTTATGACAACGCGTATGTAGTGCTTATGACAAGGTGTATGTAAGGCTTATGACAAGTTGTATGTAGGGCTTATGACAACGTGTATGGAGGGCTTATGACAACGTGTATGTAGTATCTAGGGCTTATGGCAACGTGTATGTAAGACTTATGACAACGTTTATGTGGGGCTTATGACAACGTGTATGTAGGGTTTATGACAACGTGTATGTAGGGTTTATGACAACGAGTATGTAGGGCTTATGACAATGTGTATGTAGGGCTTATGACAACGTGTATGTAGGGCTTATTACAACGTTTATGTAGGGATTCTGACAATTTATATGTAGGGCTTATGACTACGTGTATGTAGGGCTTATGACAACGTGTATGTAGGGCTTATGACAACGTTTATGTAGGGCTTATGACAACGTGTATGTAGGGCTTATGACAACGTTTATGTAGGGCTTATGACAACGTGTATGTAATGCTTATTACAATGTGTATGTAGGGCTTATGACAATGTGTATGTAGAGCTTATGACAATGTGTATGTAGGGCTTATGACAACGTGTATGTAGGGCTTATGACAACGTGTATGTAGGGTTTATGACAATGTGTATGTAGGGCTTATGACAATATGTATGTAGGGCTTATGACAACGTGTATGTAGGGCTTATGACAACGTGTATGTAGGGCTTATGAAATGTGAATGTGGGTCTTATGACAACGTGTATGTAGGGCTTATGACAACGTGTATGTAGGACTTATGACAACGTGTAGGGCTTATGACAATGTGTATGTAGGGCTTATGACAACGTGTATGTAGGGCTTATGACAACGTAAATATAGGACTTAGGACAATGTGTATGTATGGCTTATGACAATGTGTATGTAGGGCTTATGAGAACGTGTTGGGCTTATAACAACGTGTTTGTAGGGCTTTTGACAACGTGCAGGGTTTATGACAAAGTGTATGTAGGGCTTATGACAACGTGTAGGACTTATAACAACGTGTATGTAGGGCTTATGACAATGTGTATGTAGGGCTTATGACAACATGTATATAGGGCTTATGGTAACAAGCATATAGGGCTTATGACAACGTGTATGTAGGGCTTATGACAACGTGTATATAGGGCTTATTTCAACGCGTATGTAGGGCTTATGACAACGTGTATGTAGGGCTTATGAGAACGTGTAGGGCTTATAACAACGTGTTTGTAGGGCTTATGACAACGTGTATATAGGACTTAGGACAATGTGTATGTAGGGCTTATGACAACGTGTATGTAGGGCTTATGAGAACGTGTAGGGCTTATAACAACGTGTTTGTAGGGCTTATGACAACGTGTAGGGTTTATGACAACGTGTATGTAGGGCTTATGACAACGTGTAGGGCTTATAACAACGTGTATGTAAGGCTTATGACATCGTGCATGTAGGGCTTATGACAATTTGTTTGTAGGGTTTATCACAACGTGTAGGGCTTATGACAACGTGTATATAGGGCTTATGACAACGTGTATATAGGGCTTTTGACAACGTGTATATAGGGCTTATGACAACGTGTATATAGGGCTTATGACAACGTGTATATAGGGCTTATGACAACGTGTATATAGGGCTTTTGACAATGTGTATGTATGGCTTACGACAACGTGTATGTAGGGCTTATGACAATGTGTATGTAGGGTTTATGACAACGTGTAGTGCTTAGGACAACGTGTGTATAGGGCTTATGACTTCGTGTATATAGGGCTTATGAGAACAGTATTGATTCTATATAACATTCAAGGAATTTCTTTCTGATGTTAATTGATAAGCATTTGTTGGTAAGAATGCTTGTCATCTTCTTGAATGTTGTTGTGGGTTGGCCGATTCTGCCGGCTATTTCCGATGTGCATCTGCCGTCTGATGAAATGACCGTTCCCAGGTATTTGAACTTATTAACCTGTGTCAAGGTTGTACCATTTGCTGTTATTTTACATGAGGGGATTTCATGTTTTTTACTGATCACCATGACTTCAGTCTTCCTGCTGTTTAGTTCCAACCCCTTACCTTTGCTTTCTATTTCTAGTATATTCACAAGGCTTTGTGGGTCCCTTTTATTTTCTGCAATTAGCACGGTGTCATCTGCGTACAGAATGCTGTTTATCA
>JAPXFY010001341.1:12500-32500 GCA_030674185.1 Monoplex corrugatus | reverse complement strand
TATACTCATACATACACACACACACCCATAATTATCGATACATTACATGCAGGAGACAATATTTAGTTAATAAGATATATAACAGACTATTGAAAGGAAAATACATAATGATAAATAGATTGTTGTTGTGGAAATGAAGCAGCGTAAAAAAGTATTTGTGGCAATATATTTGCAATGATTACGCAGGCAATTCATTCACTCGCATCTTCATACACAGGGACAAGAGGGTCTTAGTGTTTACACATCCAAACCTCAAAAAACTGACTCGTTTCAATATATCTTGGGCACTAAGTCATCGAAGCTAGAAAAATTAAATCTCTCAAAACATTTACAGGCATCTTCATACACAATGGACCGCTATGTCGTAAGTTTCAAGTTAAATCTCATAAACATTCACCAGCATCTTCTTATACATTTATACATGTACACTTTGTCCGTAAAGTTTCACAATTAAATTTCATAAACATTTTAATCATCTCCACACACAATGGACACTATGTCTGTAAAGTTGTCACAATAAATCTCTCAAACATTAACAGCATCTTCATACACAAGGTTCACCATGCCGTGACGTTTCACAAGAATTCAGAAAACATTCACAGACTTCTCATTACAATTGAAACTTTGTCCTTGACGTTTCATAATAAATCCATAAACATTCACAGCGTCCTCATACACATTGAACACTATATCTTGACGTTTTCACAATAAATCTCAGGAAACATTCACAGCATCTTCATACACAATGTTTCACCCTGCCCGTGACGTTTCACATAAATCTCATAAAACATTTCAAGCGTCCTCATAACATATGTCACACTATATCCTGGAGTATACCACAATAAAATCATAAACATTTCACAGCGTACTCATACACAATGAAAAACTATATCCTTGAAGTATCACAATAAATCATAAAAACATTCACAGCGTCCTATACACAATGAACCACTATATCCTTGAAGTTAATCACAATAAATCTCATAAACATTCACAGCGTCCTCATATACAATGAACACTATATCCTTTGAAGTATCACATAAAATGCCATAATAACATTTACAATCGTCTCTAAAAAAAAAAAACACAATGGACACTATGTCTGTAAGTTTTCACAATAAAATCTCTCAAACATTGACAGCATCTTCATACACAATGTTCACACATGCCCGTGTCATTTCACAATATATGTCTGGAAAATTCACAGCCTCTCCATATTTTACAATGGACAGTATGTCATTGACATTGTCTTAAATAAATCTCAAGAAAACATTCACAGCATCTCCATATACAATGGGACCCTATTGTCCTTGACTTTTCACAATTAATTGTCTCATAAACATTACTGCATCTTTCATACATTAATGGTTAATATGTCCTTGACGTTTCACAATAAATCTCATAAACATTCACAACATCTTCATACATGATGGATAATAAGTCCTTGACGTTTCACAATAAATATCATAAACTTGCACAAACACTTCATACATGATGGTAATTGTCCTGACGTTTCACAAAATAAATCTCATAATAAACATTCACAAACATTTTCCTTACACAAAGATTATATGTCCTTGACGTTTCACAATAAATAAATCTCATAATAAACTTTCACACACATCTTCCATACACAATAGGACTATGTACTTGAAGTTTAACAGTAAATCTCATAACCATTCATAAACATCTTCTACCGGATTAGAAATTAGGTTCCTGAAACTGAACTATTAAATCACAGTATTAGTGGTGGCGTCCTCAGGTAGTAATAATACAGAACGTGGTACCACACAATATAACACCAAACTTCGTGGACTGTTTGTGACAGGCCAATTTTGTGATGAGTGCATCAAACTATGCGGAGATGGATCTATGAACGGCCAAAGGGCACCTTACACCTTACCCCAGCTGGGCCAGTGGGCATCGGGTGGCTCTAGCTGCCGCCTCCGCCATCTGGGATTCCCATTTGTAGCTGATTTTCAAGTGGTCAAAAACGGAGCCAGATGGAGCGGTAAGGGACCGTCGCCGTGAGTGTATCGTAGTTAACGCAACGGACTACTGACTGGAAGGCTGTTGGGTTCGAATCCCCAACAGTACCTTCAAAAAATCATTTTGGGGGATTTTTCGGCTTTAACAGGGCTCCTACCAGAGTTGGGCGTGCTATGGGGCTAATTGGGAAGGTCTGGATCACACGGTCGAGTCCTCATCCACTGATTGGGTGTTGCTCAAAATTCTCACCAGCCCGCCGGTGTCTGGAATCTCAAGGGGGCTTGGTTGAGCGCTCAGGATATATTGATGATTATGTAAGCGTAGGGTACCGCCCTGTCACGCAGTTCCATCCTAGATGGGAATCCGTAGCATCATGGTTATCATCCTCTCGGACATCATCTCATCGCATTGTAAAGAAAAAAAAAAAAAAAGGACTGTGCCAGTTCTGGGGCCCTTAAGGATGCCGCAAAAAAGGGACGAAAAAAAAAGGGAGCGCAAAGGTAACCTCCCGCGGAAGCGATGATCTAAAAAAAAAAAAAAAAAAAAAAAGGAAGTACGGGGGATGTGGTTGGGGTGGGGGGATGGGTGGGGGTGGGTGGCTATCGGTTGTTTGTGCGGGTGGGGTGTGGGTGTGGTGGGGTGGGGTGTGGTTGGGGTACTATGGGTGGGGTTTGGGTGATGGGTGGGTGTGTGGGTGATGGTGGGGTGTGGTGGGGATGTAGGGGTGGGTGGGGATGAGGCGGGGAAGGGTGAAGAAAGGGAAGGACCAAAGAGTTGGATGAGGATGAGGGACATTCAGATTTCACACAACATTGATGATTTATTCCTTTAGACCAAAGCTTGATGATGATGATGATGATAGTGGGTGGTGGTGGTGGATGTGATGAGTTGTTGATGATGATGATGTCGATGGTGGTGGTGGTGATTGATGATGATGATAGTGGTGATGTTGTTTGTTATCAGATTATCTCCATCATGCTCATTCGGTATAATCATAATCATCATCGTCAATTGTCATCATCATCAACATCATCGTCGTCGTCGTCCTCCTCCTCCTTATCGTCGTCGTCCTTCATCTCATCATCATCATCCTATCATATTATCGTTATCACATTCATGCCCATTGCATCTCATCATCATTATCTCATTCATTTCTTTTAAAATTTATTTTCGGTGCGCTACAACACGTATGCAAAGCCATTACATACAGGGACTGCGTCCTCACCTTACTCAGACCTGACGCCTGACGACTTGGGGAAGGCGGGACACTGATCCATCATGTTCATTACCATCGTGTTCGACACATCATCTTCTCATCTTCCATCATCATCATCCACCTGCACCTATCATATCATCATCATCATCATCACCACCACCACTATCTTCTTCATCTTCATCATCACCACCACCATCGTCATCATCCATCACCCCCCCCCCCCCCCCCCCCCCCTCATCATCATCATCCATCATCACCATCACCACTATCATCATCATCCACCACCACACACCATCATATCATCATCATCATCACATCATCATCACCACCACCACCACCACCATCATCATCATCATCATCATCACCACCACCACCACCAACATCATCATCTTCGTCCGTCACCACCACCACCGCACACACCATCATTCATCACCACACCCCCACACCACCACCACCATCCCATCATCATCAGCATCATTTATCATCTATCGTCGTTCGTCGTCGTCATCATCGTCGTCGTCGTCTTCGCCGTCATTTTCATTATCAGTCTTATTACCGTTATCACCATCACCCACCGCCACATCGTCATCATCGTTGTGTCGCCCTCAGTTTCCACCACCACCTCCTTCGTCATCATTATCCCCATCATTGTGGATCTTCATCGTCATCGTCATCGTCGTCTCATCTCAACTCGATCGTCGTCATCGTCATCACATATCACGTCATCGTTGATCACCATCACTTCACACGTCGCAATCACCATTACATTCATTCATTCTCATCATCATCATCATCTCATCGCCATCGTCAATCATTACCGTCACCACCACCCACCGCACCCTCATTATTTCCATCATCGGCATCGTTATCACAATCCACGCCACTGTCGTAGTCATCACCATCATCATCACCATCAGCATTACCAGCATCATCGTTCATCGTCGAGTTGCTATCATCATCGTCTGTGGCTGGCGCATCCTCACCTTAGCAAGCTGCTGCAGCAGTAGCAGCATCATTCGTCACTGGTCTTTGGTCGTCAATCGTCTTATTGTCGCCATCTTCATCATCATCATCACCTTCATTCTCGTCGTTATCATCTCCTCATCCATCTTCTCTTCGACCTCCTCCTCTTTCTCCTCCCATCGCCATTTGCCATCGTCGTGGTCGTCGTCGTCGTCATCTCATCATGATTTATTCATCATCATTATCGTCCTGCTTCTCTTCTTTTCATCTTCTTCTTCCTTCTTCTCTTCCCTCATCCTCCTCCTCCTATTTCATTATCGTTGTCATCATTGTCACTCCATGTAAATTTCTCATCTAGGCACTACGTCTGCTGTGCACGCCTATGGACTGCCAGCCTCACCAACATGAGACTCAGGGACTTTGGGGAGAGGACGCTAGCCGGACCTGGAGAGGGAGAGAGCCATTGTCAGGGGCCACAACCCCAACAAGTGGCGTACTCCAGCAACGGGGATGGTGGACGGCAAAGTCAAACTTAGGTTTCTCATCCGAGACTCCCAGCGGTGAGGTTTACTCCAAATTTTGATTTCTGTACATCATGTAAAAAGGGTGATTTTTTTAATATGGGTTACATCTTTCTTGTTGCTAACAAATTTTTGACAATCTGAGACTAGACGTTGTATACAGCAATAGTGTGTGTGTGTTTGTGTGAGGGTTTTTGTGTGTGTGTGTGTGTGTGTGTGTGTGTGTGTGTGTGTGTGTTTGTGTGTGTGTGTGTGTGTGTGTGTGTGTGTGTGTGTGTGTGTGTGTGTGTGTGTGTGTGTTGTTGGGTCTGTATGTTTGCTGTACATAGACTACTCAGATTTATTGTTTGTATCTCCTTTTGTTTTGCTTCGGGATGTTGTGTGTATGTGTGTGTTTCATGTGTGGAGTCTGAGTGTGTGTGTGTGTGTGTGTGTGTGTATTTGTGTGTGTGTGTTGTGTGAGTGTTTATGTGTGTGTGTGTGTGTATTTGTTGGTGGTGTGTGTGTGTGTGTGTGTTTTTATGTGTTGTGTGTGGGTGTTGTGTGTGTTTGTGTGTGTGTGTGTGTATGGTGTGTGTTTATGTGTGTTGTGTGTGTGTGTGTGTGTATTTGTGTGTGTGTGTGTGTGGGTATTGTTTGGTGTGTGTGTGTGTGTGTGTTGTGTGTGGTGTAGTGTTTTGCTTACATAGATACTCAGACGTTTATTGTAAATAAATCTCCTAATGTTTTGCTTTGGGATGTGTGTGTGTGTTTGTGTAGGTGTGTGTTGTGTGTGTTATGTGTGTGGTTGTGTGTGTGTGTGTGTGGTGTTTGTACGTGGTATGTGTACGTGATATGTGTGGTGCGTGCTTATGTGAGGGGTTTTGAGCCAGTGTGTGTATATGTTCGTGAGCCGGAGCGAGTATCGTGTGTTTGTATGCGTACGCGCGCGGCGCGGTGTGTGTATGTGTGTATCTGTTGTGTGTGTGTGTGATGTGTGTTTGTGTGTGTGTGTGTGTGTGTGTGTGTGTGTGTGTGTGTCTAAAAATACTTGATGGAGTATGATACGACAACATATATTTTTAATTCGAATTTTGACCTGACAGAAAACATGCAAATAGGTACGAATAATGCAAAAACTTCTACAATTGTATGTATATAACCCTCTCTCTGTCCCCCATTAATATAGATTTGTGTGGTGGAGGGAGTGGCTTTATTTCCAATTCAATTTATGATGTGCTTTTTCCTATCACTGAAGAGAAGTGTCTGTCTGTCTGACTATCTGTCTGTCTGTCGGTCTCTGTTGTCTGTCTGCTCTGTTCTGTCTGTCTGTCTGTCGGTAATAAAAAAAATGTCGTCAGCAAGTTTTTCTCAGCAGAATCAGGGAATGAATCTTTACAACTTGGGGTCAAGACGTGGACCATTAAGGAGTGGAGAATACTTAAGTTTGAAAGTTACAGCTAGCACCAAGGCAAAGTCACTCGAACAAGCAAGCAGACAAACAACACGAAATAAAAGCAAATAAACAATAACACAAGCAAACCTGTGCTTAAAATAGCTATTTTTGAAAGGCGATGTGTGAGCAGATTATGGCACCATCTTTTAAGGAAAAACAGTGGCAAAAAAAATAATAAATAAAAAAAAAAATTTTAAAAAGGGCAGACTCCAATCTCATACATCATAGAAACATAACCAATCATCTGTGGCCTAAATATTTCAAGAAATTGTCGACAAAAGTCAAGACTGAGAGAGCGGCTGGAGGGTGATGATGTGTCATAAGCTCAGCGGCCAACACTGAACCGGTGGCGCGACAGCGTGAGACAGGTGTGTGGTGAGGTGTTTGTAAGCAGGCTACTTGGCTCAAAGACTTCTATAAACATTCAGATTGCGTTTTCACCGTTCTCACGGTCCTGCTAGTGTCCTACGCTCATCATGCCAGTTTGTTTTATTCCCACGTATTCATCAAGTCACTGTAATTAATTTTTTGAGAAATACAATATCTGAATTTACTGGTGATGATTTTTGTATAAAAAAGAATGATTGTTAGAATGGCTTGACTTTTGTCTTTTACGTTTTCGATTTTTTTTTTCAAAGTTTAGAATCTGTTGTCACCATTTTGTGTGTGTGTGTGTAAAAATAATGTTTGTCAGAATTGCTTGGTCTATTTTTTGTCTTTTTTACGTTTTCGGAAATGTTTCTGAGTTAAGGATCTGTTTCTTTAAATTTCTCTTAAAAACCAGGGATGTGGACTGTTTTAATGAGAAATATTATTGAACACCACTGTGTCCTGTGTGTTTTTTGTGATATTCAAAAAGAGCACAAAGCCATTCTCTCAAATGAACAAAACATAGTATACAAAGTCACATGTCAATATTCAGAAAAATGTATTGCAGGAATGTGTAGATAATGAAGGTATTTTCATAGTTCTTGTTAACCATATGATTTGTATCTATACAATATTCACGTGTTAGTATAAAAAGTGATATCATAATCACAAAGTGCCTGATTATTTTTTTAAAAAAAAATAACTTAAACTGTATTCTTTTTTCAATAGGGAGGGTTAATCTTTGAGTTAAGGTATAGTCCGTGTGTATGTAGTGTGTGTGTGTGTGTGTGTGTGTGTGTGTGTGTATGTGTGTGTGTTGTGTGTGTGTTGTGGGGTTTGTGGTGTGTGTGTGTGTGTGTGTTGTGTTGTGTGTGGTGTGTGTGTGTGTATGTGTGTATGCATGGTGTTGTGTGTGTGTGTGTGTGTGTGTGTGTGTGTGTGTATTTGAGTGTGTATTGATTGAATTGTGTTGTTGTCTTCGGACATCAGACAATGAAAGCACAATATAGCAATTATAACCTAAACTCATGGCTTGACGTGGTTAGCAGTGAAATTTTCGCATGATTTTTATTTATTATTTTATTGTTTGCTGTCCGTATGTAAAAGGAATATATCAAAACTCTACCAACAGGCTTCCAATTTCTCAAGATGTTAGAAGCTTCTCTGTAAACGGCACTTAGGATCTCATTAGCCAATTTGAGGAAGGAAATGTATCTCTGTTTTTGGCCTAGCAACCAGAAATCCCCTTTTCAGTAGCTTTTAAGACGAATAGACCTTTTGTGGTCTTGCTTACTTTAAAATTACACCTGAAAAACACATCTCTTTCAAAATGGATCTCCAGAAAATATAAAGTTAATGCTTGTGGTCTTCTAAAATCCGATGGTATTGTAATTTGTCTCATGTTTGTGTTTGTGGTGTGTTGTGTGGGTGGTGTGTGTGTGTGTGTGTGTGTGTGTGTGTTGTGTGTGTGAGTGTGGGTGTGCGTGTGTGTCGCATGCTATTATGTGTGTGTACGTACGTGTGGGTGTTTGTATGTGAGTGCGTGTCGTGTGATGTGTATGTGTGTGTGTGTGTTTGTGTGTGTGTGTGTGTGTGTGGGTTTCGTGTGTGTGTGTGGTGTATGTGTTGTGTGTGTGTGTGTAGTGTGTATATGTGTGTGTCATGTGTGTGAGTGCGACTGTGTGTGTATGTGTGTGTGTATTTGTTTGTGTGTGTGTATTTGTTTGTGTGTGTATGGTGTGTGTATGGGTGAGTGTGTGTTGTGTGTGTGTGTGTGTGTGTGTGTGTGTATACTAGTAGTGTGTGTGTGTGTGTGTGTTGTGTGTGTTGTGTGTGTGTGTGTGTGTGTGTGTGGGGTGTTACATAGTGTGTGTGTTGTGTGTGTGTGTGTGTATTTTCGTGTGCTTGATTGACCTCAGATAAATTGAAAAAGATATTTGTTGTTATATTTGTTGTTATATTTGATGAACCATATTCATTTTGCATTCATAGATTCGTGTATACACGTATCCTTTATATGTGTATTTTAATTATAACGTATTAGCATTGAAACTGTTTATGCTGACTCGATGTAAAATATAATAGATATCCTGTCGTTGTACCCGCATAGTTATGTATTTTAACATCGAATGTTCATGTTGTTTTTTAGGTGCAACGAGAATTCTTTGACATGAATGTTTAGGCTATATAAGCGGAATCATCAATTATCATATCAATCATCATCATCATCCTAATCATCACCATCACCATCATCATCACCATCACCATCATCGATCTCATCATGACCACCCACATCGTCATCATCATCATCATCTTCATTATTACTATTGGTTTTGATTAGATTATGATTTTTTTTTTTGTTCTTCTACTTCTTCATTTTATTTCTTCTTCTTTTTCTTCTTCTTTCCATTCTTCTGCTTATGCTTATCATCATCATCATCATCATCATCATATCATCACTACCACCTATCAGCATCATCTTCATCACCACACCATTTAATTTTCTTCTTCTCCTCATTATTATTATTATTATTATTGTTATTATTATTATTGTATTATTATGAATATTATTATTATTATTCATTGTTGTTATTGTTATTATTATTTCTATTATTAGTATTATTATTGTTATTTTATTATCATTGTTTGTTATTGTTATTATTACTATTATTATTATCATTATTGTTATTATTATCATTCTTATTATTATTACCGTGGGATATAAACGCATTGTTCCCTTTTCTCAGGGTTGTGACTGAAAGATGGGACGAATATAGGGACTATTCGGCTTATGAACATTAACTTTTGAAAAGAAGAGTATTATGGTCAGTGAGGTCAAATTGCGAACAAAATTCACGAAAAATAAGCTTGCATTTTGGGTTGATAACTTCGAGTTTGTCATGTTTGAAAGAGCAGTACTGTATGAATGATGTCAACAAATTCTTATTGAAGTGGTTGGTGTGAAATAGTGAATGATCTTTTATGAATGTCATCTGTTTGGTGAGCAAGTGTGGTTACGCATGCGATTGATGCTGAGTATTTTCTATCATTTTCTTTGGTTAAAGATTTATTTTAACGGGATTGAATTCCCACGGGGCGGACTTTCTGATTTATTATTGAATCGATAGGTACGTCAAACAATGAGTGGCATGGTATTTATTTTTTTTTTTTTTTTTTTTTTTTTTTTTTAAAATGTTGCCACAGTTATCGTTTGGCCTGGGCCACATTAGTGAGGAGGGACGAGAGAAAGAGACAGACAGACAGACAGGAGAAAGAGAGAGAGAGACAGTGAGTGAGACAGGAGAGAGAGACAGGAGAAAGATAGAGACAGAGGAGAGACAGAGAGAGAGACAAAGAGGAGAGAGAGAGACAGACAGACAGAGGAGGGAGAGGACAGAGAGAGAGACACAGAGAGAGAGACAGGACAAGGGAGAGGACAGGAGAGGGATTAGAGAGAGAGAGACAGAGAGAGGAGAGAGACAGAGAGACACAGTAGAGTGAGACCCAGAGAGAGAGAGACAGAGAGAGAGACAGACAGAGAGGGAGTGAGAGACAGACAGACAGACAGGAGACACAGATGAGAGAGACAGAGAGAGAGAGAGACAGAATGGGGGAGAGAGAGAGAGACAGACAGGACAGACAGGACAGAGAGCCAGAGACGACAAGACAGACAGATGACAGAGAGAGAGAGAGAGAGATTTTGTACGATAAATGGCACACATTTTTGAACATAAAATCTTCACGTTTGCGTTTTCTTTTCCTCAAATTTGTAGTTTCCCTTTCCTTGTTTTTAAGATAAATGGGAGATCGTTTGTATCAACTTGAAAGAAATGCGTCTGTGACTTAAAAAAAGTATATGCCAAGATGTTTCTTAGCATTGGGACACGGATCTTTAACCAATTTGGATCTCTGTGGTGATGCCGGGGGCTCTTCCAGTATATACAGTATCCCCACCTTCTGGAAATTCTGTGATTGAAATGTTCTCTTTTCTGTCATTCTCTTTGTTCTGTCTGTTCCTTTGTTTCTGTCATTTCTTCTGTCATTTTCTGCCTTGCTGGTCTATTTACCTGTATAGTGTTCGATAAAGTCCTTACATATTTTACTTAGGATTTGATAATTGGGCTGCTCTGTGTGTATTAAATTGCATGTTTTGTTTGAGGGAGGTGACTATGCGGAAGCAATTTTAGGCAATTTATGCCAGCGTTTTTACATTTCGTGTTGGTGTAATTAGATTTGTTTAAATTTGTATTCAGGTATGTTTTAAATCCCTGTGCGGATAACTTGGACGGAATGGTCAAACCTAGGGCATCTCTCTTAGATTATGTGCGCGAATGCTCGATAGGTGTACTTAATTTTCTTTTCTTTTTTTCCCCTGGTAGAAGTTTGTGTATGTTTTGAGGCGGTTATAGCCCTGTATGGTCTACGCAGTCGGCAGGGCTTTAAACAACAATAACACGGGGGGGGGAACAATAACCCCAGGTTTGGGTTAAAGGTGTAGGACGGCCAAGTGTTGGAAAATGCAAAAGCTGGATGGTCATTCAAATGCTAAACTCAAGGTCACGCAGGCCCTAAAGAAAGTCCCTGACATTAAAATTTTATTAAAGAAACATCTGGTAATATTTATATTCTTTTTATGTCGTTTGAGGACAGTCTACCATTGTCCGCACTTTATGGTAAATAATGTTATTAGTTTTCATTGGATGCTTTTCATGGTCATGATACATTAAGACGCACAAAAATCTAGATTTTGTTTCATAGAATTTGGAATAATGAAAAGAAAAGAATATTGTTGAATTGGTTTGCTCATTACACAATTCGCTTTTATGGGTAATCATTATCATCATTCATCATCATCATCATCGTCTTCATCATCTTTAGATGTTTTATTTCATGAAATTTTCTTTGATGCGTAGATCTGTATCGTTTGTATGAGATCTGTTCAATTCAAAATTGAACGCTTTTTTTTAGAAACCTGTGTACTTAACACGTTTTCCCTACTTTGCATATATGTAATGTTATAGACACATATATACTTAAATATATATATTATAGTATAAATATGACATTATGTAGTGTATTTGTAGTGTATAACATATATGTAGTTGGCACATACAAATACACAAAAGTATGTATGCTTTTTTCAGATTACATGTATATACAGAGATATTACAGATTTGTTATGTGTTGGAGTAAAACTGATAACATGAAGATTCCTGTTTTCCTCTGTGTGAATGTATGTACATGCTCTCAGTCCAAGTTTGTTACACAAGTAGGTCTACGCACAATAGGTGACGTGCAAACCAAACATGATCGTGGTACATCAATGAACGCGGAGTCACACACACACACACACACACCACACACACACAACACCACACAAACCATAGATATATATATATATATATATTATATATAATATTAGATTTATTACATAGGGACACACATAACATACCACACTTAGACACACCACCACACACACACACTGACACACACCACCACACACACACACACACACACCAAAAAACCCCCCCCCCTCACACATAGACACACACACACACACACACACACACACACACACGACTCTCTGTCTTTCTCTCTCGGTTTGTCTGTCTCTCTCTGTCTCTCTGTGTCTCTCTCCGTCTGTCTCTCTGGTCTCTGTCTCTCTCTGTTTCTCATGTCTCTCTATCTCTCTGTCTCTGTCTCTCTCTGTCTGTTGTCTCCTCTATCTCTGTCTCTTCTGTGTCTTCTCTGTGATCTGTCTGTCTCTCTGTCTCTGTCTCTCTCTGTTACTGTCTCTGTCTCTCTCTCTCTCAGTCTCTCTCTCTCTTCTCTCCTCTCTGTCTCTGTCTGTCTGTCTCTCTGTGTATGTTTCACGCTCTGGTCTGTCTGTCTGTCTGTCTGCCTGTCTGTCTGTCTTGGTCTGTCTCTCTCTCTCCTCTCTCTCTCTCTCTCTCGCTCTCTCTCTTGCTCGCTCGCCCTTTCTCTCTTCTCTCTCCGTGGTTTGTCTCTTTCTGTCGGTCTGTCTTTTGTATCTGTCTTCTGTATTTGCCTGTCTTGTTCTCTCTGTGTTCTCTCTTATCACATTCTCTTTCCTTCTCATTTTGACTTGTGCTGTTTCTAGAATTTGTATTGATAGTTAGCAGTAACTTCACACAGATATGGTTCCCTCTACACATTCACAACAGGGGGCATTTTGACTTTTTTCTTTTGCTGTTATGATTTTAATCATTCCATATATTTCAACTCCTTTAAAAGAAGTGTCCGCATAATTAGACGTGACATGCGTGGAGAGCGTGACGTGGGTACGAGGTGTGTAAGTGTGTGTGTGTGTTGTGTGTTTCTTGTGTGTGTATGTCTGTGTGTTGTGTGTATGTGGTGTGTGTGATGGTGTGTGTGTGTGTGTTGTGTGTTGTGTCGTGGTGTGTGTGTGTGTGTTGTGTGTGTGTGTGTGTGTGGTGTGTGTGTGTGTGTGTGCGAAATTAGTAGTTCAATATAAATTCATTTTTTTAGGTCAGGGACTTCTCACTGAAATTGCATGTTAATACACAAGCACATACAACACGTGAACACGCCACACACACACACAAACCACACACACACACACTATGCGCACACACACACACACAATATGGCCACACACGTATGCACACACATACACGCGCACGCGCGCACACACCACACCACAAAATCAAAGCAACGGAGAGGAGTGATGAACAGGAGTTTTTATCGAAATGAGAACAAAGAGTAGCTTCCTAGAAGATCTGAAGGTGACAGAAATCAGAACAGCGGAGTGAAGACAGGCAGTAGTAAAAGGTTCCCTGACAAAGCGTAAAAGGGTCCCTGACAAAGCTAGTAAAGGGCTCCCCTGACAAAGCAGTAAAAGTCTCTGACCAAAGCAGTAAAAGGGTCCCCTGACCCAATAGCAGTAAAAGGTCTCTGACAACGCAGTAAAAGGGTCCCTGACAAAGCAGTAAAGGGGACCCTTACAATGCCTTAAATAGGGACCCTGACAATAGCAGTAAAAGGACCCTGAACAAAGCAGTAAAGGGTCCCTGACAAAGCAGAGTAAGTAAAAAGGGAAACCTGACAAAGCAATAAAAGGGACCTAAACAAAAACAGTAAAAGGGCCCCCTAACAAAGCAGTAAAAGGGACCCTGACAAAGCAGTCAAAAGGACCCTGACAAAGCAGTAAAAGGGACACCAGACAAAGCAGTAACAAGGGACACCGGACAAAGCAGTAAGGGACCCAAACAAAGTAGTAAAAGGGACCCTACAAAGTAGTAAAAGGGACCCGGGGACAAACAGTAAAAGGGACCTACAAAGTAGTAAAAGGGACTCTAACAAAGCAGTAAAAGGACCCTAACACAAGTCGTAAAAGGGACCCTAACAACAGTAGTACAAGGGGACTGACAAAGCAGTAAAGGGACCCTGACAAAGCAGTAAAAGGGGACCCTGACAAAGTAGTAAAAGGGACCCTGACCAAAGCAGGTTAAGGGACACCTGGACACAACAGTAAAAGGGACCCTGACCAAAGCAGTAAAAAGGGACACCTGACACAACAGTAAAAGGGACCCTAACAAGTAAGTAAATAGGGACCCTAAAAAAGCAGTAAAAGTGACCCCGAACACAACAGTAAAAGGGACCCTAACTAAAGCAGTAAAAGTGGGGTGGAACCCCCCCTAACACAACAGTAAAGGGGACCCTAACAAAGCAGTAAAAGGCCCCTAACAAAAACAGTAAAAGGGACCCTAACAAAGCAGTAAAAGTGAACCCCTGACAAAAACAGTAGACACTGACAAAAACAGTCAGACACCTGACAAAACCAGTAAGACACCTGGTCAAAACAGTAAGACACTGACACAAAACAGGTAAGACACCTGACCAAAACAGTAAGGACAACCTGACAAAAAAGTAAGACACCTGAAAAAAAAACAGTAAGACACTGACCAAAACAGTAAGAGAGACACTTGACAAAAACAGTTATGGGACACCTGACAAAACCAGTAAGACACCTGACCAAAACAGTAAGACACTGACAAAAACAGTAAGAACTGAAAAAAAACAGTAAGAAACCTTGACAAAACAGTTAAGAGAGACACTTGACCAAAAAACACGTTTAAGACACTGACAAAACAGTAAGACACCTGACAAATACACTAAAAGAGACACCGGCAAAGGGCATCCACCCCTAAAAGCAAAACGGCTGCCACTTCAGGACGTCGGCCAGAGTAGGAGCCAAGCCAGGAAAAGGAGGTGTAGATGTTGCCCTCGTGGTGCTTGCCATGGTTGGTTTTCTTCACGGAAGATGTTCACCTTTGTCCATGGTGGACGGTGGTCAAGACAGGAAGATGTGTCATAGACAGGCGGGGGTCGTAGTCACAGAGTTCAGACCTAATCAGGCCCTTGGAGTAAAAGATGCCCCAGTCACGCGGTTGGAGCTGGCGTGGTTCAATCCCTGACGTGAAAAGAGTCTACGGTTCAGTGTGCGCTTAAGGATGGATTCGCTGCTCTCAAGACCCAATTCCCATAGTTGTTCTACCTGAACGTGCTAATGATTATCTGACAAGCTGTTTAATTCCACAGCGTTCTACCCAAATCTGTCAAATGATTATCTGCGACACTACACATACGCTACGCTACACTACACTACACTACACTAAACTGCACTGCACTGTACTGCGCTGCGCTACGCTTACGCTTACAATCACACTACACTTCCGCAACGATACAATACACTACACCACATTCTCTACATACACTTTACTACTCTTACACTAACTACACTACACTACACTGCATTGCACTACACCTACATACATGTACACTACATACACTACACTACACTACACTGCTTTCATACACTACACTACACTTACATACACTACATGTACACTACATACACTACACACATGTACACTACACTACACAACACTACATGTACACTACACTACAATACACTACACTACACTTACACTACATGTACACTACACTACACTACACTACACTACACCACCACTACATGAACACTTTTACACTCACTACATGCATTACACTACACTACATACTACACTGCATTACCCTACACTTACACTACATGTACACTACACTTACACTACATGTACCTACACTACACTACACTACACCTAAACACACACTTACATGTTACACTACACTACACTACATGTACACTACACTACATGTACACCTACACTACACATACACATACACTGCATTTCACTTTCACTACACTGCATTTACACTACACTTACACTGCACTACACTACGCTACTGTAACACGACAATCCACTACCACATACACTTACACGGAATGACACTACACTATTTTGCAACTACACTGCACTACCACTACACTGCATGCACTGCACTACACTACATTGCACTACTCTGCACTATATACACTACACTTACATACATACATACGCGTACACTGCCACTACACTGCACATACACTACACTGCATACACTACACTAACTACCACTACACTATACTAACACTACATACACCTACACCTACGCTACACTACACTACAAATACACTACACTGCATACACTACAACTACACTCACTGCACTGGCACTACACTACACTACACTGCACTACACTACATACACTACGCTACACTACACTACACTTACACTACACTACACTACATCACACAACTATGGTATGCACATGGCTTACTGTGATTCTGATAATTTTTTTTAGTCTTACCCCTAACCATTGCCGGCAAGAAGGAATCTTTCACACCCTAACCCTCATCCACAGCTTCCTTTATTTTTTAGCTTTGTTTTCACGAAAGTTTATTAAAAAGTTTTGAGTATGTGTGTGAATTATCGGGGAGAAGAGTGGCTGAATGGTTTCAGGACGTTCTCTGCCAATAAAACTAATCACGAGGTTGTCTGGTTTCGCTCCCCGTAGAAGGCCTCGACTTTTATACTCAGTTTGACCAGGAAAATCAAACTGATATGTCTAGTCCTTCGGAAGGGACGAAAATCGAGTCGGGTCGGATCCGTGCGTCTTTGGTGGCGCACGTTACCAAGTATCCACGGCAGTTGAAAATCGTGGAAGATCAGGGCATGCCCGGCTGCTTTGTTTTAAAACATTGGGACTGGTTAGTTGATTTCCCATGGTCCCCACCCTTGAAGGACCATAAGCCTTTTTTGCTCTTTCTAGGCGTGGATATGCAAAAACAACAGACAAAAATAATGTGAATGTGAATATGAATTTGGATGCGAGGGCCGAGGGAGATGGGCACTACCCTTGTGGTGCTGGCCCCGGGAAAAGTTGAGGTCTCTGCCACCTCACTCCCTAAACCCCCATGGTAACAGAACTATCTAGATAGATTTCAGGACTGGCCAGCTCGTAGGATTATGTGTAGAGGGCCTAACGCCTTGTAGCCGTGATTATTCTGAATCTTTCTCATCACATGGCACTGTGACGTTTGTGAATATGGGAATTCATTCCGAGCGACGGAGACGTCATCTTGGAGAAAGTGAAACTGAAACTGATAGTGTAATGTTGAATAAGTCCAAGCGAGTTTGGACCAATATTGCTTATACAATATTGATTGTATAATAAGAAAAACCACACACACAAACACACACACACAAACACACACATTACCACACACACACACACACTCACCAACACACACACACACACACACACACACAACACACACACACCCACACTTCGCCAACGCCAGTTCCCTCCATCAATTAAACATAATACACCACACTTTCCAGTACTACTCCGTTATCACACACACACACACACACACACACACCCCACAACACAACACACAACAACACCCACACACACAACACACACACTACACACACACACACACACACACAAACACACTCACACACAATCACACACACAAATTTCATCGAATACCAGTCCCGCATCACTACCGCACACACACGCTCTCACTCTCTCTCATCTCTTTCTCTCTCTCTCTTCTCTCCACATACACCAACACACAACACATGTACCCAAATCTCACCTGCGCATGCACACACCACACACACCACACTCTCTCTCTCTGTCTGTCTGTCTCTCTCTCTCTCTCTCTCTCTCACACACACACACACACACACACCATGTTACCCAATCGCACCTGCGCATGCACCACACACACACACACACACAACTCTCTATCTCTCTGTCTGTCTGTCTGTCTGTCTGTCTCTCTCTCTCTCTCTTATCTCTTCCCTCTGTCTCTCTCTCACACACACACGCACACACGTTACCCCAATCCACCCGCGGCTCGCACACACCACACAAAGGCAATCCTCACGACCCCACTCTCACCCTCTCCCCCACAATCCCCTTCCCCGCACAGACCCCCTCCCATACAGGGCAACACACACACACAACAGACCATCCAAGTATTGTCACACACTGAGCATAGAACAGGTACAGGCTCAGGTAGCAGGGGCAGTGAAGACTCCCGTGGCAGCCTGGAGTAGGCGTTGCCCACGTTGGTCAAACACGTCACTGAAGACGACGGAGAAGGGAGTTTCAGGGCACCCACGTATTTCGTCATTGGGCCGTGTGAAGGACACTGACGTCACAGTGATGTCATGTATGAGGGACAGAGTGTGACGTCAATTTATGACGACGACGAAACAGACTTCGATGTTTTCTGTCGGAGATGGAGCATTTTGGGTTGTTTGTTTGTTGTTGTTTTTCCGCTGGTTTGAGTGTGTGGTTTTGTGGTCTGTCTGTGTAGTTGCTTTCTCTGTCTTGTCTATCTGTCTTCTGTCTATGTTTCCTGTTGTCTGTCTGTCTGTCTGTCTGCCTGTCTGTCTTTCTGTCTGTCTGTCTGTCGTCTGGTCTGTCTCTCTCTCTCTCTCTCTCTCTCTCCTCTCTCTCTCTCTCTCTCTCTCTCCTCTCGTGTTTTGGGCATTAGTCGTATGATAGTGGTGATCGGCATTCTTCTATGCTCTCTCTCTCTTTCTTCTCGCTTCTACTCTGTCTCTTGACACACACACACACACACACACCACACACACACACACCACACACACACCACCACACGCACACACGCGCACACACAACATGTGATTGTCAGCATACAAAGCGTCTTATATTTCCATGGTCCCGTTTGAGCGCTAGCTGCGCAAAGCAATCAAAATCAAACGGGGCGGGTGAGGTTTTATCGATGCGATATATTTTCACTGAAAACGACTCATATAGTACTCTTCTACTTATACAAAAACGAAAATTACATTTTACACTCCTCCATCGGTTAAAGTAAGAAATCTTTGCCGTTTTCAATTGAACCTACCCTGTTAGTTTTGACAAAGATTAGTATTTTGTGTTCATCGGGCCAAAGATGCAAACTTTGCTTTTTAATGAAACCTGCCTGTTAGTTTTTGACGAAGATTAGCACTTGTTCATCGGTAAAGAAGCAAATTTTGCTTTTTAAATGAACCTGCCCTGTTAGTTTTGACGAAAGATTAGCACTTGTTCATCGTAAAGAAGCAAATTTAGCTTGTTGATTGAAACCTGCCCTGTTAGTTTTGACGAAGATTGGAGTTTTTCATCGGTATAGAAGTAAACGTTGCACTTTTTTTTTTTAATTGAACCTACCCTGTTAGTTTTGACGAAGATTGGATTCGAAATTGCCGATTTTAAACACCTTTATCCTGTATTTTCCCTGTGGGGATGCCGGTGGGTGGCGGGGGCTCTCTCAGTAATAAATTGTATCCCACCCTGCTAGAAAAATCTGTGCTAGAAATGTCCTCTTTTCTGTCAATTTCTTTGTATTCTCACCCTTTATTCCTTTGCTTTCTGTAATTTTTGGCTACCATTTCCCTTGCGTTTCAAAATGTTTTTTCTTGTGTTAAACTTCTTTGGTAAATAAAAAAAATGTAGCATTTGCAGTAAATCAAACAATGACACGGTATGAATTGTTTCACCGCAAATTACAATCGTATTTTTTTACATTTTGTCTTAAAGCGTTCAGTGAATACGAAAATAAACGGAAACAGCCAATCTCAAATAATATTAGGGAGGAATACTGCAATTTTTGACATAATTTAAAGTGAAAGTTTGTACCTTTTTTGTGTGACACAGACCTTTCATGTAAATATTCACGATCGAATCTATGATGCAAATAAGTGTTTTTAGCCATGTGGTTCACAATTTCAGACCGAGTACTCCATCCATCATCATCAAGTGCCTTTGCCACAAGCGTTGGCGGGATCATGGCGTTCCATATGTATCTATCCCTTGTAGCTGCAAGGCACCATCTTCCACCCCTCTCTTAATTGTCTTCAGCCACCCTGCAAGTCCCAGAGTCCCGATACAAAAATGTCTCAGTTCATGGAAGGCGTTTTAACAAAGCGTGGTGTAGTAATGATCAAAAAAACCAAACTCACTGGAAATTTGTTCAGGACAAAAATAAAAGTTATTATGACAATGTATGTATGCTGCAGACGGGCAGAGATGCACATCGGAAATAGCTGGCTGAATG
>JAPXFY010001341.1:0-5000 GCA_030674185.1 Monoplex corrugatus | reverse complement strand
TGTACACGTGCATTTTTACATTTTGTGTTTGTTTTTTTACGAATGAAGGTGTTTTCTTATTCTATATCAAGTCATACAAGTTATAAATTAAGTGTTCATTGCATAACAAATTCTGTTACGTGAAAAGTACTTGGTGCTTGCTTACTGCAATGTCACGCAGTGTAAATCTTCATTGTCATGGTTACTCACGCAGAACAAATCTTCATTGTCATGCTTACACACTCAGAGTATATCTTCATTGTCATGGTTACTCACTCAGATATATCTTCATTGTCATGATTACTCACGCAGTATAAATCTTCATTGTCATGGTTATTCACGCAGTATAAATCTTCATTGTCATGGTTATTCACGCAGTATAAATCTTCATTGTCATGATTATTCACGCAGTATAAATTTTCATTGTCATGGTTATTCACGCAGTATAAATCTTCATTGTCATGGTTATTCACGCAGTATAAATCTTCATTGTCATGGTTATTCACGCAGTATAAATCTTCATTGTCATGGTTATTCACGCAGTATAAATCTTCATTGTCATGATTATTCACGCAGTAGAAATCTTCATTGTCATGATTATTCACGCAGTATAAATCTTCATTGTCATGATTATTCACGCAGTATAAATCTTCATTGTCATGATTATTCACGCAGTATAAATCTTCATTGTCATGATTATTCACGCAGTAGAAATCTTCATTGTCATGATTACTCACGCAGTATAAATCTTCATTGTCATGATTATTCACGCAGTATAAATCTTCATTGTCATGATTACTCACGCAGTATAAATCTTCATTGTCATGATTATTCACGCAGTATAAATCTTCATTGTCATGATTACTCACGCAGTATAAATCTTCATTGTCATGGTTATTCACGCAGTATAAATCTTCATTGTCATGATTACTCACGCAGTATAAATCTTCATTGTCATGATTATTCACGCAGTATAAATCTTCATTGTCATGATTACTCACGCAGTATAAATCTTCATTGTCATGATAACTTACGCAGTAGGACCCGTGTGCCTTCTGGCGGCGCACGCTAAAGATCCCACGGCAGTTGAAAATCATGAAGAGCCCGGCTGCCTTGGCATAAAACATTGGAGAGAGAGGTTGATTTCCCAGGTCACACCCCTTGAAGACAAATTAGCCTACTTGCCTTTCTCAAGTCTTGTTAAAAAGTATGTGAATATGAATATGAATTTGAAGCGAGGGAGAGGGATGGGCACCTCCCTCGATGTGCAGGTCCCGGGAAAAGTTGAGGTCTCCACCACCTCGGTCCCCTACGACCCCAGGGTTATGGAACTATCTAGGTAGGATCTCAGGACCTGGCCAGCTCGTGGGTTTATGTGCAGGCTTAAGGCTTGTGCCGTGATCATTCTGGATCTTCTCCATCACATGGCACCTGTGACGTTAGTGCATATGGAATTCATTCCGAGCACGGAGACGTCATCTTGAGAAATTAAAACGAAAATTGAAACTGAAACTCACGCAATATATATCTTCATTGTCGTGATTACTCACTCAGAATATATCTTCATTGTCATGGTTACTCACTCAGAATATATCTTCATTGTCATGATTACTCACTCAGAATATATCTTCATTGTCGTGATTACTCACTCAGAATATATCTTCATTGTCATGGTTACTCAATCAGAATATATCTTCATTGTCATGATTACTCACTCAGAATATATCTTCATTGTCATGATTACTCACTCAGAATATATCTTCATTGTCATGATTACTCACTCAGAATATATCTTCATTGTCATGATTATTCACTCAGAATATATCTTCATTGTCATGATTATTCACTCAGAATATATCTTCATTGTCATGATTAACACTCAGAATATATCTTCATTGTCATGATTAACACTCAGAATATATCTTCATTGTCATGATTACTCACTCAGAATATATCTTCATTGTCATGATTATTCACTCAGAATATATCTTCATTGTCATGATTATTCACTCAGAATATATCTTCATTGTCATGATTATTCACTCAGAATATATCTTCATTGTCATGATTATTCACTCAGAATATATCTTCATTGTCATGATTAACACTCAGAATATATCTTCATTGTCATGATTAACACTCAGAATATATTTTCATTGTCATGATTACTCACTCAGAATATATCTTCATTGTCATGATTACTCACTCAGAATATATCTTCATTGTCATGATTATTCACTCAGAATATATCTTCATTGTCATGATTATTCACTCAGAATATATCTTCATTGTCATGATTATTCACTCAGAATATATCTTAATTGTCATGATTATTCACTCAGAATATATCTTCATTGTCATGATTATTCACTCAGAATATATCTTCATTGTCGTGATTATTCACTCAGAATATATCTTCATTGTCATGATTATTCACTCAGAATATATCTTCATTGTCGTGATTACTCAATCAGAATATATCTTCATTGTCATGATTATTCACTCAGAATATATCTTCATTGTCATGATTATTCACTCAGAATATATCTTCATTGTCATGATTACTCACTCAGAATATATCTTCATTGTCGTGATTACTCACTCAGAATATATCTTCATTGTCATGATTATTCACTCAGAATATATCTTCATTGTCATGATTATTCACTCAGAATATATCTTCATTGTCGTGATTATTCACTCAGAATATATCTTCATTGTCATGATTATTCACTCAGAATATATCTTCATTGTCGTGATTACTCACTCAGAATATATCTTCATTGTCATGATTATTCACTCAGAATATATCTTCATTGTCATGATTATTCACTCAGAATATATCTTCATTGTCATGATTACTCACTCAGAATATATCTTCATTGTCGTGATTATTCACTCAGAATATATCTTCATTGTCATGATTATTCACTCAGAATATATCTTCATTGTCATGATTATTCACTCAGAATATATCTTCATTGTCGTGATTACTCACTCAGAATATATCTTCATTGTCATGATTACTCACTCAGAATATATCTTCATTGTCATGATTATTCACTCAGAATATATCTTCATTGTCGTGATTACTCACTCAGAATATATCTTCATTGTCGTGATTACTCACTCAGAATATATCTTCATTGTCATGATTAACACTCAGAATATATCTTCATTGTCATGATTAACACTCAGAATATATCTTCATTGTCATGATTACTCACTCAGAATATATCTTCATTGTCATGATTACTCACTCAGAATATATCTTCATTGTCATGATTAACACTCAGAATATATCTTCATTGTCATGATTACTCACTCAGAATAAATCTTCATTGTCATGATTATTCACTCAGAATATATCTTCACTGTCATGATTACTCACTCAGAATATATCTTCACTGTCATGATTACTCACGCAGTATAAATCTTCATTGTCATGATTACTCAGAATATATCTTCATTGTCATGATTACTCACTCAGAATATATCTTCATTGTCATGATTACTCACTCAGAATATATCTTCATTGTCATGGTTACTCACTCAGAATATATCTTCATTGTCATGGTTACTCACTCAAAATATATCTTCACTGTCATTATTACTCACTCAGAATATATCTTCATTGTCATGATTACTCACTCAGAATATATCTTCATCGTCATGATTACTCAGAATATATCTTCATTGTCATGGTTACTCACTCAGAATAAATCTTCATTGTCATGATTACATCGGGGGGGGGGGGGGGGAGGGTGTTCCCGTTATGTCCAGACATGACTAATCTCCGCACATCTTCTTGTTAACGGTTAGCGGATGATTGATGTGTCTGCCAGTCTGTCATGTTGATACCCAACGCGGCGCTGCTGAATGGTGGATTGTGCCCTCAAGGGATGTAACTCTAGATTCTGAGGCTTTTAACATCCGGGATGCTGTAGGGCATGCTGGGTGTATGACCGTTACGGTAGCGTAACACTTAACGGGTTATGTCATGGCACCAAACAGCGTACAACATGACGACCGTTACGGTAGCGTAACACTTAACGGGTTATGTCATGGCACCAAACAGCGTACAACATGACGACCGTTACGGTAGCGTAACACTTAACGGGTTATGTCATGGCACCAAACAGCGTACAACATGACGACCGTTACGGTAGCGTAACACTTAACGGGTTATGTCATGGCATCAAACAGCGTACAAGATGGCGACCGTTACGGTAGCGTAACACTTAACGGGTTATGCCATGGCACAAAACAGCGTACAAGATGGCGACCGTTACGGTAGCGTAACACTTAACGGGTTATGTCATCGCACCAACTAGCGCACAACATGACGAAGTAGTAACATGCAGTGTGCCAACAAGACTGCTCTTTATGTTTGCTTTCTTTCCCCTTCTCACAAAGAAGCTTGTTTTCTTACTTGTGTTAGAGCATTACGTACCTCAAGTGCAATTGCAGCGTGCTTTTCATGGAGAAAAACATTGTTTACATTATGTTTAACCATTGTCTACATTGTTTACATTATCTCCAAAGAATGAATAAATAAATGAATAACTGAATAAATAAATGAAATAATTATAGTACATAGTGGTGGCGTAAACAATGGTATTAAACATTCAGAACTACTTATGTTAAGCAAGGTCCGTACAACATCACTTTTTAACTTCTAGCAGAAGAAACACATATGCTGAAGTAACGCGCGCGCGCGCCACACACACACACACACCCACACACACACACACACACACACACACACACTCACACACACACACTCACACACACACACACACACACACACACACGCACACACACACACACACACACACACACACACGGACACATACACACACACATATATATATATATATATATATGATATATATATATATACATATATGATATATATGTTATATATATATTAATGTGTTTGTGTGTATGTGTCCGTGTGTATGTGTGTGTGTGTGTGTGCGTGTGTGTGTGTTGTGTGAGAGAGAGAGTGTGTGCGTTAA
>JAPXFY010001340.1:32500-37585 GCA_030674185.1 Monoplex corrugatus | reverse complement strand
ACACACACATACACACACACATACACACAGACACACATACACAGACACACACACATACACACACATACACAGACACACACACACACACACACACACACACACACCACACACACACACACACACACACACACACACACACGTGAAAAGACGTTAAATCAAAGAAACACACACACACACACACACACACACACACACACACACACACACACACACACACACACACATACACATGAAAAGACATTAAATCAAAGAAACACACACACACACACATACACACACACACATGAAAAGACATTAAATCAAAGAAACACACACACACACACACACACACACACAAACACACACACACACACACACACACACACACACGTGAAAAGACGTTAAATCAAAGAAACACACACACACACAGACACACACACACACACACACACACACACACAGACACACACACACACACACATGAAAAGACATTAAATCAAAGAAACACACACGCACAAACACATACACACACACATACACACGCGCACACACACATACACACACACATAAACACACATACATACACACACACATACACGGACACGAAATTCAAGATGGCGGAGACACCTAACTAACAAATTTTCAGCTGTCGGAGAAAACGTGTAAAAGGCCCAATATGACAAGAACGAGAAGAGGCCGCCTTGCCCAAAAGAAACAAGAAGACGCATCAGAGGGCAAGGCTGATGGAGAGAAGATATCGTCCAGTGCCGCGGGAGCAGAGACTGAAAAGGACCCGAAATCGACAGTCGCCGAGTCTGACGCTAGGCCTAACGCTACATCTGGTGCACCGACCACGACTCCCACTGACACGCAGAGTGGGACAACCTGCACAGCGCCTCTTCCCAGCTCGGCGGACTGCGTGAGTACGGCAGAACTAAAACATCATACTGGCTCTGCGGGACCAAGTCAATTCTCTGGAAAAGACGGTCCTTACTCTACTCACTAACCAGCAAAAAAAGAACATCACCATGACAACCCGTAACTGTCACACACAGACGGATCTACATGACACACATCCCACCTACGCTGAGGCACTGAAACAAAACCACACAAGCAAGCAGGACGACAAACAGACCCGAAACCTCAAGGCACCAAAACCCAGCAGCAAAACTAAACAGCAAGCAACAAAAGTGCCTGAAAATAAAATAAAAAACAAGAAAGAACAACGTCATGACGTCATACCAACTAAAGACGTCATTTCGCTTCCCAAACATAGGCCTACACCATCCCGTTCTGAAAATATTTCAAAACAACATAAAAAGACCCACGATCTTCCGTACGTTCTCACTGTCCACGACTCTGTGTTGAAAGGTGTCAACTCAAGAAGACTGGGACGATCGTACGGTTTTGAAGGAGACTCGTGCCCTGTGAACGACCCTCATAACATTAAAAGCTCATTAGATATGGCCTTTTCCAAATTTGATGATTCAGCAGACTGTATTGTTTTTCACTGTGGTGTGCATGAATTGAACAGCAAAGATCTCCCTGCAACAACTAAACATCTCGCTTCAGGCATAAAACAAATAGCACAAGAACATCCAAAATCTAAACTAGTCGTTAGTAAGGTTGCCCCTGTACGGCAGGCCCGAATGGAGGTTCAACGAAATCTG
The DNA here is from genome assembly GCA_030674185.1 of Monoplex corrugatus. Classification (NCBI taxonomy): domain Eukaryota; kingdom Metazoa; phylum Mollusca; class Gastropoda; order Littorinimorpha; family Ranellidae; genus Monoplex; species Monoplex corrugatus. The sequence continues at coordinate 35,936 of JAPXFY010001340.1, read as the reverse complement.
TTCAACGCTTTTCTATCTGCTGAACTTGTTGATATGAAAAATATTTCTTTTGTATCACATGAGAACCTTCGTACCACTCAACAATTTCTAAAAGACGACATTCACCCCACCACCAGAGGAAGTAGCATCATTGCAGGAAATCTTGGAAGACACATTCGAGACCTATTTTGGGAGACTCCAAGAAGAACATCAAGATCAAGATCATCACAGCTACACCCTTCCAGATTCTCCAGAGGACAGTACCACCCTTTTGACAACTACACACCATGGTGGCCGTATAATATGTTTTGAAATAACAGTATTACATATACAACACTTAATGTTCATGTCACAGGACTTTTTCCTCGTCATCTCTGACATTTCTTCTGCTGAAAATAAACAATAACTAGGTTTTAGTCCGACTATCAAGACTCGGTCAGACTATACACTCTGTACATTTGAAGACGTGAATGCCATTATTTTGATTTTTGGTTATTTGTTATCCCTTGTAATCTATTATCACCTTTATAAGTTATTCGTACGTTGGACTATGTAATTTTCTTTTTATTGATTTTGCTACAATTTTGTTATCTTTACTTTGTAGTCTAAGTAATTACGTAATTTTCTTTCTGTCCAGTTCTCCTGGACACAGAAAATCAAAGTATTCATTATTATCGACCATAAATAACAGTTAATAGAAAGTTGGAGATTAACCAATATCAGCAATGCGAAAACAATCCCAAGTCAAGTTTTTGCAATGGAATTGTAGATCCCTTTCCACCAATTCGGCTTACTTGGAGCATTTCCTAGCATCAAATAGGTGTGAAATTTTGATTCTACAGTCGATGAATGTTGTCACTACCAAGCTTCCCAATTTCCCCAATTATTATTATCCTCCAGTCTATGAATGTGGGAATCACGGGAAGAAGGTATCCACCGCGATTTATATACTCAAAGAGTTACAATACTGCTTACTTACTTCCCCAGTTTTGAAATCAAGCGAAGATCTGCATGCTTGTGCTGCCACTGTCCAATTAAGCAATTCTCTAAACATTAACGTTTTGTCAGTCTACCTACCAACAGGTCCAAATGACCACAACACAGAATGGCTGCGCAATATCCAAGATCAGCAGCGTGGTAAATGGCTAATAGGTGGAGACTTTAATTCCCACTGCCCATTTTGGGAAAAGAACTGTTCTACTGTTACGAGCAATCGTTTGGTAGAAAATATCGTTGATAGTTCGCTTTACCTTCTAAATGATGGTAGTGTCACTAGGATCCCTGATGTTTCCAAACACAGGGCGACAGCCATCGATTTGTCTCTAATCTCACCAGAATTAGCACCATCCTGTACCTGGGAAACTCACAGAGACACTTTGGGAAGCGATCACCTACCTATCATCATAACCATAACTGACAAAAACATCAGGATGAAAGACAGCTCTCCTGAAATTATTCCAAAATATAATTACAAGCGTTCTGACTGGTCCTTATTTCGAACTGCTCTAGCTAATCAAGATTACAGACATTATGAAAGTAAAAATGTAGACATTATGTTTTCTAAATTCCAAGAGTCAATTTTAGCCACTGCAGACCTATCGATTCCGAAACTCAAATCTTCTAGATCAAATAATCGATTGGGTAATGTTTGGTGGACAGAGGCATGTGAGAAAGCAGTTCAATATAAAAGGGAGAAATTCAAAATCTACATCAAAAGCCGGAAACCTGAGGATCATGTCGAAATGAAAAAAGCTAACATCCAATGTAACAAAATCATTGCTGAAGCAAAGAAAGATTATTGGGCATCATTCTGCACAAAAGAAATTTCAGATTTCAAAGATTTCCATAAAGTCTGGACGAAAATGAAACAAGTGAAGGATGGAACCAACTTACCTAGGTGTCCGATAATGATTGAAACATGTAACACATTTCCTTCAGACATGGACAAAGCAGAAACTTTTGTGGATCTGTTCGCCAAAAACAGTAAAGTTGAAGGTTTATCTCCAGACTGCAAACATCACAGAGAAATGGAAGTTTACAACCCAATCTACACTGATCCAGTACCACAGAATGATCTCTGGTTTAATTCTCCAATCACCTTAGAAGAGCTAAAAAAAACAGTACTGTCTCTACACAACAAAAAGAGTTCGGTAGGTGTTGATGCAGTTTCGACTGAAATGATTAAACATCTCCCTGAAAGCTACCTTATTTTCCTACACAAAATTTTGCAGAAATGCTGGGTTACTGGAACTGTGCCACAAATCTGGCAAAAGTCTATAGTTATACCAATCTTAAAAACAGGAAAATCGAAAACCGATAAAAACAGTTACAGACCTATTGCTTTAACGTCCCATACAAGCAAACTAATGGAAAGATTGGTCTTAAACAGACTTTTACACTACTGTGATAAAAATAACGTTATTCCGGTAAACAGGCAGGTTTTAGAAAAGGAAGATCCGCAGTTGAGCACCTAGTTAAACTTACAACTCAGATCAAACAACAGTTTGCCCGCAGAAAAAGTGTTTTAGCTACTTTCTTTGATGTGAAAAAAGCTTACGATCAAGTTTGGCATAAACGTTTATTGTTCAAGCTAAAATCTGTTGGTTTATCGGGCAATATGTTCAATTACATTAAATCTTTTTTAGCTAATAGAACAATTCAGGCAAGAGTGGGAGCTAGTTATTCTTCTTCACGATGCCTCGACATGGGGATTCCACAAGGTTCAGTGATAGCACCTATTTTATTTAATATCCTTATACAGGATCTTCCTAAAGCTCTTTCAAATCGTGTTGTTTTAGTACAGTACGCTGATGATATATGCACTTGGATGAATATCACTTTAAAAAAGACAACTCCACAGAGAACGCGAAATTACATCAGGAAGTTGTATCAAATTGATCTTGATAATCTTGGAAACTATATGTTAGAAAATGGGCTGTCGTTGTCAGCAGAAAAAACTAACATGATGCTGTTTGATCCTGGTGGTAACTCAAATAACTTGCCTATTTTCAAATTGCTTGGTGAAGTGTTAAATTACAAACAGGTCGTAAAATTCCTGGGAGTTTACATCACGTCCAAATTAAGCTGGAATGTCCATTTTGATTATATTTTAACAAAAGCTCGAAAAACCTTAAATTTTCTAAAGATAATAGGCAAATTACCCTGGGGAATGGATACAAATGTACTGATTCATCTGTCAACAGCGCTGGTCAGGTCTAAATTATCCTACGCGCAAGAAGTTTTCTTCAATGCACCCAAATATTTACTAAAAAAGATTCAGAGCTTGGACTGCAAAAGTCTTAAAATTGCACTAGGTGTACCAACTCATGCTTCTACTCTGGAAACGTACAAAGTTGCTGGAATTCTACCTTTAAACAACCATCGTGAGTTAGCTACAGCAAAGTTTGCAATTAGAACTACTTCACAAGTGGATAATTTTGTGAGCAAAGAAATTAAG
>JAPXFY010001340.1:25000-27500 GCA_030674185.1 Monoplex corrugatus | reverse complement strand
GACCGATGGGGATTTGAACTCGTAACTGTCCAAGTCATTGCGTTAACCACTGCACCACTACCACTGGTGTTTTTGGAGTTCGTCTTGTGGCTTGATGCACACACTGTGTGTGTGTGTGTGTGTGTGTGTGTGTGTGTGTGTGTGTGTGTGTGTGTGTGTGTGTGTGTGGTGTGTGTGTTTGTGTGTGATGTGTGTGTGTGTGTGCGTGTGGTGTGTGTGTGTGAGTGTGTGTATGTATGTGTGTGTGTGCGTGTGTGTGTATGTGAATGAGTGTGTGTGTGTGTGTGTGTGTATGTGTGTGTGTATGTGTGTGCGCGTGTGTGTGTGCGCGTGTTTGTGTGTGTATGTGTGTGTGAGTGTGTGTGTGTGTTTGTGTGTGTGTGTGTGTGTGAGTGTATGTGTGTATGTGCGTGTGTATGTATGTGTGCGTGTGTGTGTGTGTGTATGTGTGTGTAGGTATGTGTGTGTGTAAATGTATGTGTGTGTATTTGCATGTGTATGTGTGTGTGTATGTGTGTGTGTATGTGTGAGTGTGTGTGTGTGTGTGTGTGTGTGTGTGTGTGTGTGTGCGTGCATTTGTGTGTATGTGTGTGTGTGAGTGTGTGTGTATGTAAGTGTGAGTGTGTGTGTGTGTGTGTGTGTGTGTGTGTGTGTGTGTGTGTGAGTGTATGTGTATGTGTGTGTATGTGTGTGTGTGTGCGCGTTTATGTGTGAGTATATACATATGTGGGCACGCGCGCGCGTGTATATATATATATATATATATATATATATATATATATATATATATATAGAGAGAGAGAGAGAGAGAGAGAGATATATATATGTGTGTGTGTGTGTGTGTGTGTGTGTGTGTGTGTGTGTGTGTGTGTGTGTGTGTGTGTGTGTGTGTGTGTGAGCACGCATGCATACGTGTTTGCATGAGTGTTATATGTGTGTGTTCTTATATTATTTTTCGTGTCTTGTTATTATTTATAAATCATGCGTTTTGTTTTCCTATGAATATTATCAGTGATGGAGTGGGTGTCTCTACTTGCTTGTGCGTATGTAAGATTGACACAAGGACAGGACAGTGAGTGTGTTTGTGAGGAAGCAAGTGACAGTGGCGTTATTAATTGGCCGTGTCCATGTGTCCGCCTGTCGGCCTGTCTGCGTAATCATCTGTCAGAAGCAGCCTTTGGGGTGAGGTGCGCAGTCCTATATGTTTTTTTTCTGTTTTGGTGTGGTCATTTTTTCTATTCGTTTTTTTCTTCCCTGTTATTTTATCTTTTTGTGTCTGTATATGTTTTTGACGTGGTGATTTTTTTACTTGTTTTTTTCTTATTTTATCTTTTTATGTCTTTATATGTTTTTGACGTGGTGATTTTTTTTACTTGTTTTTTTCTTATTTTATCTTTTTATGTCTTTATATGTTTTGACGTGGTGATTTTTTTACTTGTTTTTTTCTTATTTTATCTTTTTATGTCTTTATATGTTTTTGACGTGGTGATTTTTTTTACTTGTTTTTTTCTTATTTTATCTTTTTATGTCTTTATATGTTTTGACGTGGTGATTTTTTTACTTGTTTTTTTCTTATTTTATCTTTTTATGTCTTTATATGTTTTGACGTGGTGATTTTTTTACTTGTTTTTTTCTTATTTTATCTTTTTATGTCTTTATATGTTTTGACGTGGTGATTTTTTTACTTGTTTTTTTCTTATTTTATCTTTTTATGTCTTTATATGTTTTGACGTGGTCATTTTTTATTCGATTATTTTTTTATTTTATCTTTTTATTTATTAATTTATGTATTTTTTGACGTGTTTTGTTTTTTCGGATGTTTTTCTGTTAGTTTATCTTTTTTATTTATTATCTATTTATTTATTTATTTATTTATTTATTTATTTTAGACGTGATGTTTTTTGTTCGGTTCTTTTTTTAATTATTTTATTTATTTATTTATCTATTCATTTATTTATTTACTATTTATTTATTTATCATTTATTTATTTATCTGTTTATTTATTTATTTTTGATGTGATGTTTTTTATATCAGTAATTTTCTGTTATTTTTTCTTTTTATCTGATCAGTGTTTGTTTGTGTGTGTGTGTGTGTGTGTGTGTGTATTATTCCATCTGATCTTATTTACTGATCAAAAAAACTTTTATAGGCCTAATTATTTCTCTGTCCAATTACTCATGTTGGATTAATGATCACAGAATTTTGGCAATTTTTCACAATGCTGGGATGATGATGACAATTTTAATGCTAAGGAATTCCATCTAGTGTGGACACTGCGTGACAGTGATGTACTCTACGCTCGCTTTCATAATATATAGCCAGAGAGATGCAAACGCTTGCGGTGTTTGTCAAGAGATTTCAGCGACATCCTCAAAGACGCAGCATCCATGAATCGGATGAGTCGACTGTGTGGTCCCAGTTTTCGTCCGATGAGCCATAAGACACTGAACACTGGTAAGAACCAGTTGGAGTTTTGGAGTCATTGGAGTTATTCAAGAGG
>JAPXFY010001340.1:20000-22500 GCA_030674185.1 Monoplex corrugatus | reverse complement strand
ATCAATTAATCAATCAAGCAAACAAACAACCAAACAAACAAACAAACAAACAAACAAACGAACACACTTACAGAAAAGGTAGAGGGCTAAGTTAGAAGTACTAGGCCTGCTGCAGACGCCTTATAACAAATTATGGTGCAATATAATGTGACACAAGTGTCTACACGGTCATCTACGTCAGACAGAGGGCTGATGTGTGAGTAGATGTCGCGCCAGCAGGCAGCAAAAGTGTGTGTGGTATTTTACAGTGATTTTATCGTGGTTCTATTTGTTTTTGTACATTGAATTTTATATCAGTTTATTCCTCTTGGGTCCCGACAAATGGTGATGTAATTTTTTTTTTTTAATTTTGAATATTTTACCGGATAATCTGATTTTAGAGTTTCGTATGCATACTTTTTGTCATTTTAATTCTGCCGTTCAGGTCGGACATTTAACCTGTGAACTGTGTTAACATTTTAGCCTACTGTGTTCGCCCAACGCTACAGCTCCCAAACCTTCGTTGTTCTCTGCAAACATCATCCTCTCCTGACTGGCTCTCAATTATGGATCCGTCCGTCCTTAAACAAATTGGACTGACACTTTTTAAACACAGCAAATGCTACCTCGGTGGAGGCGTCTACCAGCGCATACGTACATTGGGGCTGTGTAGCAAGCCCCGCACTGCGCGATCCTGTCGTGGTGGACGTCTCCACCGACTTTGGCACAACCTGCCTCCTGCTGTGCCAGCCCGACGCCACTTTTCTTTTTCTGCTTCTTCGTCTCCTCCACTGCCCCTGCCTTCGACCTCGCTGCTGCGGGCTTCGTCTCCTCCTCTGCCATCTTCGCCTTCGCCTTCTGTCCTGGTGGTGCCGCCTTCGCCTTCTGTCCCGCCGGTGCTGCCTTCGTCTTCTGTCCCGCCGTCGCTGCCCTCGTCTTCTGTCCCGCCGGTGCTACCTTTGTCTTCTTCTTCTGTTCCATCGTTGCTGCCTTCGTCTTCTGCCCCGCTGGTGTCGCCTTCGTCTTTTGTCCCGTCGGTGCCGCCTTCTTCGCCACCTCGGCAGCCGCCATATGACTGTGATAAACTTAAACTATGCCTTTTTAACGCTCAATCAATATGCAAAGATGGCAAAGCCGAAGTCATTGCCGATTTTATCGCTGATGAGCACGTTGACATTGCTTTTATCACAGAGATAATATGCAGGTTCTCTCTACTCCGATTGTCTCCCTACTCTCCTCCCATTCATCACTGACATCATCAACACTTCTTTTCAAACTGGAACTGTCCCATATTCTTTCAAGTCTGCTATTGTTCACCCTCTCCTCAAGAAACACAATTTAGACCCAAATGAACTGAAAAATTACAGGCCTATCTCTAATCTCTCTTTCTTGTCAAAACTCCTTGAAAAGGTCGTCCTCAACCAGCTGAACTCTCACCTGTCTGCCAACAATCTCCTCAATCCTTTCCAGTCAGCCTACCGCCAGTGCCATAGCACTGAAACTGCCCTACTACACATTCTCAACAATCTCCTCCTTGCAACTGATACTGGCAAAGTCTCTCTCCTCACACTCCTTGATCTGTCTGCAGCCTTCGATACCATTGACCATGGTATTCTCCTTTCTAGACTTCATCATACTTTTGGCATCTCTGACATTGCTCTCTCCTTTTTCACTTCGTATTTATCAAACAGAAAACAAACTGTTCTCATCAATGGCACTTACTCTCAACCTGCATACCTGACCTGTGGTGTTCCACAAGGATCTGTCCTTGGCCCTGTTCTTTTCACTCTTTATACCTCCCCCCTGTCCACCATCATCAACTCCCACTCTATAAAACACCACTTCTATGCTGATGACACCCAACTTCAAGACAGTGACTCACCTGATAATATACAGTGCCTGTTGACTCGCACCGCTGAGTGTTACTCGGACATTAAGAACTGGATGACACACAATAGACTTCAGCTTAATGACGACAAGACAGAAGCTATCCTCATTGGCACCCGTCAGAAACTTTCCCAGCTGCCTCCTCTTTCTCTCCCATTATGTAACACATCAGTCCCAATTTCTGATTCAGCTAAAAACCTTGGTGTCTGCATTGACTCTACCCTGTCCATGAACAACTTTGTTTCTCAAACTGCCAGATCTTGCTACTATCATCTCCATCGTATAAGGCTGATCAGGAAGTATCTCTCTGTCGAAACAACTGCAAAACTCGTTCTCTCCTTCATAATGTCTCGCATTGACTATTGCAATTCACTCCTGTCTGGTCTTCCTGCCTCCACCATTCACATCCTACAGCGCATTCAAAACAATGCTGTACGCCTTGTACTCAAAAAGAAAAAAAGCTGACCACATATCTCCTCTCCTGGCACAACTTCACTGGCTCCCTGTATCAAAGCGCATACAGTACAAACTAGACACCATGTGCTACAAAAGCCTCAATAACGCAGCCCCCGATTACCTGTCAAGCCTACTTGAGATCTATGTTCCCTCACGTACCCTCCGCTCTGCCTCCGAT
>JAPXFY010001340.1:0-12500 GCA_030674185.1 Monoplex corrugatus | reverse complement strand
ACAGACTCCAGGATAGGGGCGATAAATATGCTACTGGAGCAACGCTACCCACTGGCAGACTCCAGGATAGGGGCGACAAATATGCTACTGGAGCAACGCTACCCACTGGCAGACTCCAGGATAGGGGCGACAAATATGCTACTGGAGCAACGCTACCCACTGACAGACTCCAGGATAGGGGCGACAAATATGCTACTGGAGCAACGTTACCCACTGACAGACTCCAGGATAGGGGCGATAAATATGCTACTGGAGCAACGCTACCCACTGACAGACTCCAGGATAGGGGCGACAAATATGCTACTGGAGCAACGCTACCCACTGACAGACTCCAGGATAGGGCGATAAATATGCTACTGGAGCAACGCTACCCACTGACAGACTCCAGGATAGGGGCGATAAATATGCTACTGGAGCAACGCTACCCACTGACAGACTCCAGGATAGGGGCGACAATATGCTACTGGAGCAACGCTACCCACTGACAGACTTAGGGGTGGGAGTGAAAACTATGCTACTAGAGCAAGGACAAAAAAAAAATGAAGAAGAAAAAGAATGACGAAACGTGCAAACATCACCAAAAAGATGACAAAATCTGAACGGCTCTCCAAGAAATATTTCAGAATATGTACCTGGAACTGCGCCAGTGCAAGAAAAAGGATAGAAATTAGCATACGACTTTGATATACTGTGTCTACAAGAACCTAGAACACACCAAGGAAATCCAATGGACTTTGAAGACTGCGGCAATTCAGGAACATGACGGCAGAGGACTGGCTATAGTCATCAAAGGAACCTATAAGACAAAATGTCCATATTAGTTCTAGAACGATGGTGTACAAATTCATGTGAACTGCTAGGTATACGTCTTCAAACTCCAAACGAAAAACAGAAGAACATCGTACTCATCAATGCCTTTGTTCACCCAGGATCCTGTACCTCAAAAACAATGTGGAACTTCCTAGAAGAAATTGAAGATGAACTAGGAGACATTAGTGGTATGTGACGATCTTAATGCAAGATCTGGGGTCCTTTAGAAAATAAACACATGGAAATTGTACATACATTTACAATCAAACGTTTTCTCAATGTGCCAATTCATTCTTCTAATAAAATGGCGTATGGAGAAAGTGGCAGATATCCCTTAAGTATTCGTACAAACGTTAAGTGTGTAAAGTACTCGCTAAGAATTTTGAAACTACCAACAACAAGATTATGTAGACAGGCTTATGATATGATGCTACACGAACACGAAAGAGGAAAACATAATTGGATAAACAATTTAAAGAACATTTTGACAAATAATGGGTTTGGAATAGTTTGGGTTAGTCAGGGTGTAGGTAGTGAAATTGCATTTCTATCCGATTTCAAAGACCTTTTAATTAGCTTTTATAAACAAAGTTGGCATTCCCAGGTAGAAGAATATATAAAATGTGCATGGTACTTCTCCATTAAAACGTTTTCCAGGCAGGAAATTATCTTTCAGTTGTTACAAATAGATGGCACCGGAGCCTACTGGCACTTTTAGAACAAGAACACTTGGTCTTGATGTGCGTCAAAGATGGTTTCAGCGGAGCAGTGAGGATGGTTTACTTTGTAGATTATGCCACCAAAAAAAAATAAAAAAGGAAGACGAAAATCATTATATTTTTGAATGTGAAGCTTATAGCACCGTTAGAAATAGATGTAATGTATGTTCCTCAAGAGCAGCGTTAAGGCATGATCTAAGGTCAATATTAGCATGTGAAAAAACAGAGAATTTACAGTCAATTTCCAAATATGTCGCGGAAGCAATGAACAAGAAAAAGAACATTGCTGCTTTAATTTCAACATGAAAAAGTTTTCTGTTAAGACTGATAGCTTTTCTATAACCAAACTAGTAAAGTTCGATATTAGGCTAGTTGGATGGTCACGCTTGTCCATTTCTATTGTAAAACTGTTGTTTTGATCTCGTAAATATTACTTTTTGTTTTTTATTTGAATTTTCCATTTTTTTTTCCTTTATTTGTTTCCTTTTATTTACATCTGTTGCCAGCATGAGAGGGATGAGTTATACCCCTTGGCGCTAAAACTATGTATATGCTTACGTCAATAAATGGCGCACTGAGCGCGTCAAGCGTCGTCTATCTCTCTCTCTCTCTGTCTCTCTCTGTCTCTCTCTCTCTCTCTCCTCTCTCTCTCTCTCTCTCTGTCTGTCTCTCTCTCTGTCTGTCGCTCGCTCTCTCTCTCTCTCTCTCTGTCGCTCTCTCTCTCTCTCTTTCTCTGTGACTCTCTCTCTCTTTCTTTGTCGCTCTCTCTCTCTTCCTTCTCTCGTCTCTCTCTCCCCTCTGTCTCTCTGTCCTGTCTGTCTGCCTGTCTGTCTGCCTGTCTGTCTGTCTGTCTCTCTCTCTTCTCTCTCTTAATGCATAGTTTTGTCGATATTTATCCAGTAAAGCACAACTCATTTAAAATCACTATCAGCCTTGTGTTAAATTAAAATAATTGTGACAAAAAAAAAAAAGAATAATTGTATTATCGATTTGGCAGCAATATTTCCTAATGAATGGAAACAAAGCAGTGTGTCAATACAATGACTTTCCCATCCCATGTCTGATACCTGTGTGTGTGTGTGTGTGTGTGTGTGTGTGGTGTGTGTGTGTGTGTGTGTGTGTGTGTTGTGTGTGTGTGTGTGTGTGTGTCTGTGTGTGTGTGTGTGTGTGTCGCTCTCTCTCTCTGTCTGTCTGTCTGTCTCTCTCTCTCGTGTCTCTCTGTCTCTCTCTCTGTCTCTCTATCTGTCTGTCTGTCTGTCTGTCTCTCACTCTCACACACACACACACACACTCCACAGACACACACAGACACACACAGACACACACACACACACCACACACCATACACACCACACATACAACATAGACACACATCGCACACACACATACACAACATACACACCATACACACCACAGACACACACACACACACACTATACACACCACACATAGACACACATCACACACACACACAACATACACACCACACACACACACACACACACCACACCACATACACATGCACGTACAGCACACACAAATACATACTACGCACACACACACATACACACACACAAATGCATCAAGACACACATACACACGCATGCACGCACAATCACACACACACCCGGCCACCACACATGCACACCCCACGCACCGCACTACCCACACACACACCTAACACTCGCCTCCGTCACACAAGCCCGCATTATACACATCATATTTTCTCAACATGCCAGCTCATGTGACCAGGGTTTATCGAGCTCTCTCTCTCTCTCTCTTCTCTCTCTCTCTTCTCTCTCTCTCTCTCTCTCTCTCTTTCTCTCTCTCTCTCTCTTCTCTCTCTCTCTCTCTCTCTCTCTCTCTCTCTCCCTCTATCTCTATCTATCTCTGTCTGTATCTCCCTCTCTGTCTCTGTCTCTTTCTCCCTCCCTCTCCTCCTCTCTATCTCTCTCCTTCCCTCCCCCTCTCTCTCTCTCCTCTGTATCTATCTCTCCCTCTCTGTCTCTGTCCTCTCTCTCTCCTCTCCTCCCTCCCTCTCTCTCTCTCTTTCTCTCTTCTCTCTCTCTCTCTTTCTCTCTCTCTCTCTCTCCTTCTTTCTCTGTCCTTCTTTCTCTGTCCTTCTTTCTCTGTCCTTCTTTCTCTTTTTTTCTCACACACACATACTCATTTCCCTTTTCTTTTTTGATCCAGCCCCCCTACCTCCCCTTTGATCCTCCTTCCTCACCAATTTTCAAAGTTTCGTTCTCAACAGTCCCCATAATATGTCATAATTGTTTTCCCCTTGCAAAAAAAAAAAAAAGAAAAAAAAGTCAATACTTTGAAGTTACAAATTGCGCGACATGGAACGATTACCATTTAAGGTGATGAAAAGAGCGCCACACACATTTCACATCTATGTTTGTCACATTTCACATCTATGTTTGTCACATTTCACATCTATGTTTGTGACATTTCACATCTATGTTTGTGACATTTCACATCTATGTTTGTGACATTTCACATCTATGTTTGTCACATTTCACATCTATGTTTGTCACATTTCACATCTATGTTTGTCACATTTCACATCTATGTTTGTCACATTTCACATCTATGTTTGTCACATTTCACATCTATGTTTGTGACATTTCACATCTATGTTTGTCACATTTCACATCTATGTTTGTCACATTTCACACGTATGTTTGTCACATTTCACATCTATGTTTGTCACATTTCACATCTATGTTTGTCACATTTCACATCTATGTTTGTCACCACTGTACACAATTTCACTCAACTGTTATGCTATCGTCGTCAGGATTTCAGACAGACAAAGGAACATGGTATCGGTCCACAGACTTATCAGACACAGCATTTTATGTTGACAGGAGAAAGGCCAGTTTCCATAGGAAAGTCTTACAAATGTTGTCGCAAAGCAAGATTCTTTTTGTTCGTCGGATACAAGTTTAATTAAAAAAATTCTAAAAAGAGAATAACTGCCACGGACAATCTATCTGCATTTCCATTGAAAACAAGAGCAAAGATTTTCCTCCGTCCAAGAAAAGCAATTAAGGTTTTGTTGTTGTTGTTGTTGTTGTTGTTGTTGTTGCTGTTGTTGCTTTGTTTGTTTGTTTGTTTTCGTCTACCTTGATTTTCACACTGCAGAGAAAAATATACATAAAGAGAGAAAAACAAACTACAACAGCTCCTGAAAACATAACAGAATAAAAAAACAACAACATGTTTGGGGTTTTATTCCTCACCAGTACATGTACAAACAGTGATAGAATAAAATCGCGTCAGACGTACACACTTTGTCTTTTTCTTCTTCTGACTCTCACTTTACTTTTATTCTACTTTTTCACTCGTCTATACCGTGAGGTGTTGCGTGGATCAAAGAGCTAGCTGCTTCCGGTTAGTTCCGACAGCCTGCTTCCTGTGTTTCCTTTCGTCTGGTTCCTCCTGGTGGACATGCTGAGAATGACCAGTCTGTGGTCTGTGTCAAGGCCTGCATTTGAGATGGCTCTGGAGTCAGTGGTATTGCGTCTCTTGGAGGTTCTTGGCAAACTATATCTGTGAAGACATGTTTAGCTTGTTTCTGTTTCTACAACGTGTAGATCTGACTGTCGATTTTTACAGAAGGTGTTGGTCACAAACAGTTCATGTTCTGCACAAGGCTCAGTAGGTGATTGCTGTTGTCATTCCACGGATTTTTCTTATGGCTGTGCGGGTCTAAATATCTTACCCACGGTTTTCTTCTTTCACCCACTCTGCCATTAAAGTCTCCCATGTCGATCGGGTCTTCATTGCCAGGGACGTTGCTGAGGTTATCAGAGAATTTGTCGAAGAACTCTTCCTTTTCCTCTTCTTAAAACGAGTCATTACATGGTGCGTAGATCTTTACATATCATGTTGTCTTCTCGTCATTGTACACCTTTATTTTGATGATTGTCTCAGATAGCTATCTCTGTACACGGGAGATTTTCTGCCCTCTCGCCATGAAGAATGAAACCCACGCCATGTGTTGCCCTCTGGTTTACACTCACTCCGCTCCATATGAGGACGAAGTTAGAATATGCATTTAAATGAATATCACTTTTTAAAAAGACAACTCTACAGAGAGCACAGAATTACATAAGGAAATTGTATCAAATTGACCTTGATAATCTTGGAACCTATATGTTAGAAAATGGTCTGTCATTATCAACAACAAAAAAAAGAAAATGAACATGATGCTATTTACCCGCTGGTAACTCAAGTAACTTACCTATTTTCACATTTCTCGGTGAAGTGATATATTACAAACAGTTCGCAAAATTTCTGGGAGTTTATATAACATCAAAATTAAATCCAAAACAAGTGTGACTGCCCGCGTTCAAGCAAACAGGAACCAGAAAAAAACACGAAAGAAGAATACGAACGCATATTTAATACAACAAGACAAGACAGGCGCAAATTTTCGGCCAACTGGCCTTTGTCAGGCGTAAGATTACAAACAAACAAACATCAGATACAAAAATTTTGAGAAAAAGACTGAAACTTCCCTGCTGCTGTGTCCAATGTACATAGATTGCCATCTGAGACAATCATCGACATTAAGGTGCACAATGACGAGAAGACAACATCGTATGTACAGATCTACGCACCATGTAACTATAATGTCCATTTCGATTATGTTTTAAACGAAAGCGAGAAAAAAAACTTACATTTTCTAAAGATGATAAGCGCATTACCGGAGGAATGGACACAAACGTACTGATTCCTCTGTCAACAGCGCTTATAAGATTTAGTTATCTTATGTGCTAGTGATTTGTTTTCCGTGCACCTAAATATTTACTTAAAAAGAGATTCAAAGCTGGGACTGCAAAAGTCTTAACAGTGCACTAGATGCAGAAACTCATGCTTCTTATCTGGAAACGTATAGAGCAACTTTGATTCTGCTTCTAGTGACATCAACGTTTGCCATTAGAGCTACGTAACAAACGGACAATTTTGTGAGCAAAGAAATTAAAATCAAGCTTAATACTGACTTTCCAATTCGAGCAAAAACATTTCATCACAAATAGCAGTTGCAACTTACATATCTCACTTGATCAAATAGTCTAACATACATATGAATGAATAGCTGAGAATTCAACGACAACGCCTATCCCTACATAGGAAATGCTAAAAGCCACATTTGAATTTGATTTTATACAGACGTTAAAAAAGGTGATAATGTCAACATTACGCTATCCACAGCGAGAGAACATCATCATCATTATCATCATCATGTTCCCTGCCGCATGGCGTTGGCGATCATGGCCCTCCCTATGCATCTATCCCTTGTCGCCGAAGCACATCTTCCTCCCTATCTGTCTTCAGCCACCTTGCAAGTCCGTCCAATATTTTCTCCATGGGTCTACCTGGTGCTCTCTTTCCGTCCAGCTTTCCTGCATGTTGTTACCAGGTGCTCCAATTCCCCTTTCCTCATAAAATGGCCTATAAACTCCAACTCAGTTGCCTCAATCTTGTTCGGGCTTTACGTGTTGACTGTCCACGCCTCACAACCGTATAACAGTATCGGTTCTATATAACATTCAAGAACTCTCTTCCTGATGTTAATTGATAAGCATTTGTTGGCTAGAATGCTTTTCATCTTCTTGAATGCTGTTTTGGCTTGGCCGATTCTGCTGGCTATTTCTGATGTGCATCTGCCGTCAGGTGAGATGATCGTTCCCAGATATTCAAACTTATCAACCTGTCTCAAAGTTGTGCCGTTTGCTGTTATTTTGCATAAGGGGATTTCATGTTGTTGTTTTTTATACTGATTACCATCACTTCCGTTTTCTTGCTATTTAGCTCCAATCCTTTACTTTTGCTTTCTAGTTCTATTATATTCACAAGGTTTTGTAGGTCCCTTTCATTTTCTGCATTTAGCACAGTCATCTGAGTATCGAATGTTGTTTATCATTTTTCCTCCACACTTTAAACAAGGGTATTCTTCTAGGTTTCTCATGATGTTTTCGCTGTAAAGTGAAAACAGATCTGGTGACAGAACACAACTTTGCCTGACTCATCTTTTGATATTTTGGAAAGAGCTTATATCGTTTTCAATTCTCATTGCAGCTGTTTGTTCCCAATACATATTTCTGATTATTCGTAGATCTTTTCCATCAATATTGAGTCTTTCTAGATGGTTGATCAATTCTTCATGCCTTACCCGATCGAAAGCCTTGGTATAATCAACAAAGCATAAATAGGTCATTCTCCTGAAGACTGGTCAGTTGGGACCACTGCTTTTAAGAAGCCAATATACAATGTTTTTTGAAAAAAAATCTTACGATATTGTGGAAAAATTAGCGATTTTTGTAGCTAGATTTGTGACATGAGTTCAGACTTGTAGATCGATCATAGTTATTTCCTACATACATGACCGAAATCAATACAACTTGTTTCGACGTGGAGAAAGAATGTAAAAGTGTCTCTGACATCAATTTTTACTGCATAGTATCCATGGATGATCAATATATGCTCGGAGATCGATCAATGTCCCGAGCGTTTCATACGGTGTCTTCACTGTAGCGATAATTTAAGTAAGTCGTGCCTTTAAGATAGAAGGCATTGGGAATTTCCGATGTGATTCATTAAAAACACAAACATTTTTCATAATGATTCACGTCAGTAAGTGATATGAGAGAGAAGAGTAGACTGAGAAATAATAACTTGATTACGAATTGTGGGCATGGTGTCTTCAAAACCATGAAAACGCTCGAGACAAACAGAGGATCTATTTCGTCAACTTCCCTGATTTTTGACCGACCTTGGCGTATGAATCTCACTTTCCCTCCCTCGCGGCGGGATTTTGCACTACTTCTCAAAGGATATATCATTATTTTGTATATTCTGAAAAAAAATGTCACTTCATAGACCATTTTAACAAGCACATAGATGCCTTTTCGGTGTCTCATGTAACACGTGAGACACTGCAGGATGATGCAACATTTTGTCATGTCACCAAGTTCCAAATATTATGTCAATTTATGCATTACAGTTCTGTATACTACAGATATCAAGACTTCGTTTTCAGTTAAAATTAAACAAAATAACATTTTGATTCTTTTACTTGTCATGTCACAATATTGATCAGTCTTCAGGAGAAAGACCCAAATATAAATCCTTATTCAACTCGATTGACCTCTCTATGATAGTTTTTAGGATGTATATGGCATTAATAGTTCCTTTCCCTTCCACATTTCCACACTGTTCTTACAGCAGAATCAGTCGCTATTATACAAGCGTTGCATTATCTAATAAATCTTCAGCCTGTGTCTTTCAAAATAGTTCTGTTTATTGCTTCAAAATCTGTATTACATGCATTACAGTCCTTTGATACAGAACCAAGACCTCATATAATACTCTGTTTAAAGATAAACGGTCAGACACCAGTTTATGCTGGCCTTCTCACGTTGGTCTCCACAGCAACAAGTAATTGACAGAGTAGACTGGTTCACACAATTCTGATAATTTTATAGCTTTACCTGTTCATACGTCAGTAAAAGAAGCTTGCAATTCGCTAGAATTAGCATCATGGATTCGATTTCATGCACATTTAAATGAAAAGTTTGTGTCACAAGAAAGGATCAAATTTTCATTTCAAAATATATGTTAAAATAATTGCAGCATTCCTCCCCATTTCATTTGAGACTGATTGTTGCCGTTTAGTTTCGTATTCAGCTAAACGTTATGAAAACAAAATATTGTAAAGGTGTCGAATGTGTTTGCGGTGAACGATCCACACTGCACCACCGTCTGTTTTACTGTAAAATGCTACGGGGTCTGTATTTAACAATGATGTTTACACAAGAAAACTATCTTGAAACGCCATCTAAAGAAGTAACATCGGATCAGGTTTTGTTAGTTGAAATTTCACAATCGTTGGTTCACGGTCGTGTTTGTGCGTTACGTTGAGCTTATGACAAAGGTAAGGGGCTGGAACTAAACAGCAGGAAGACTGAAGTCATGGTGATCGGTAAAAACCATAAATCCCCTCATGCAAAATAACAGGAAATGGCACAACCTTGACACAGGTTGAGAAATTCAAATACCTAGGAACGATCTTTTCATCAGACGACAGATGCACATCAGAAATAGCCGGCAGAATCGGCCAAGCCAAAACAGCATTCGGTAAGATGACGCATTCATACTAACAAATGCATATCAATTAGCATCAGGAAGAGAGTTCTTGGGTGTTATATAGAACCAATATGTTGTACGGATATGAGGCGTGGACAGTCAACAAACAAGATTGAGGCAGCCGAGATGTGGTTTCTAAGAAGAATGTTGAGAGTTCCATGGACAGCAAAGAAAACAAACGAGACAGTCTTGATGGAGGCAGACACAAGTAGATCACTCATAAGGAAGATTAGGAAAAGACCGGCAACATTTATAGGACATTTTAAGAGGAAGGGAGATTTGGAGCACCTGGTCACAACAGGAAAGCTGGAGGGAAGGAGAGCACCGGGTAGACCCAGGGAGAAAATGCTGGACGGACTTGGAGAGTGGTTGGAGACGTGGGGGGGGGGGGGAGATGTTAGGGGCAACGAGAGATAGAGACAGATGGAAGTCCATGATCGCCAACGCCAAGCGCGGCAGGGCACCTGATGATGATGATGATATGACGTGTGTTTGTATGTTTCCTTGTTTCTTTGTTTCTTTGTTTCTTTCTTTGTGTGTGTGTGTATGTATCTACTTTTCATTCACAGTACTGATGCTAGCGTGCAGTTTTAGATCCATTTCTCTCCTCGCCCATGTCTCTTTTCTCTTGCCTCTTCCTTTTACAATCGTTCTGTCTTTTACTCTGTCTCCCCTCTGCCACCTCTCCCTGACTCTCATCCTCCATGCTTACACTTCTTTCCGTCTAATATCATTCATAGCGAAAAGACCTTAAATCAAAGAATGAACTCACACACACACACACACACACACACACACACACACACACACACACACACACACACACACACACACACACACACACACACACACACACACACACACACAACCAACAGCAAATGAACGATGACACTGACAAACTCCAAAACCGCACAATTAAAACCTCTTGAATGCCCCATGACTGACTAGTCAGTCATGCTAAAGTGTGCGAAAAAATGCCCCATGACTGACTAGTCAGTCATCGTCATTTCATGATTTTTCACATCTCCAATTTTAGACAGGGGTTCCCCCATTTGCTCCAATCAGAAAGTTTGATGTATCAGCTTCAATTTTTCATTAGGTTCGAAGTGGTATCTCAATGGCCATTGGTCAAAGAACTCGGTTAAGTGACCCACCCAGCTGTCACTTTCACTCGACTTTTCAAGATGGCAGACGACGAATCACAACCAGGCCCAAGCTCGGGAAAAAGAAAGCGTACACCCAAGGATTTTCGGATTTTCACTGGAAAGATCCTAATGTAGTTTTAGAAATGATGGAAGATACAGAATTTCTCAAGATGTATGGCGAAGCATCGTCAGATAATTCTCTGGACGAGGAAGATGAAGGCGATGAAGTGCGGCGTGTCGGTGCCGACGTCAACATCGCTCCGATTGTGCGAGCGAACGCTGACAGAGAAGAAAGAGCAGAACTAGAAACAGAATTTGAGGATATAGATGACCCAGACCACCAGCAAGGTGACGGACAGTCCAGTGAATCAAGTGAAATGAGGGAAAATGAAGAAGAGATACAAGAACCGACGTCGGAGAGCACCGACAATGACACAACTCGGCGAGCTACGCCCAACACACGAACACACGCCTTCACGTGGTCAGCGATTGTTGATAGCTCAGCAGTCCGAGCGAGAGGATGGGGCAGAGACTGACGTCATAACCTATTGTCTTGTGCTGTGGCCAACTTCGCTGACTGACGGTTAGGTTGTGTGCGCGTGTAATCTGCCCAGTGTGAAGTGGGCGTGGCAGTGTGTGTGTAATAGGTACTGATTGTACTTAGGTGTATGTGTGGTGTGTGTGTGCATTTCTCTCTCTCTCTCTTTCTCTCTCTCTCTCTCTCTCTCTCGTGTGTTTGTGTGTGTGTGTGTGTGTGTGTGTGTGTGTGTGAGAGAGAGAGAGAGAGAGAGAGAGTGTGTGTGTGTGTGTGTGTGTGTGTGTGTGTGGTGTGTGTGTGTGTGTGTGTGTTTCATGCTTACATCTAGGACTTTTAGGTGTTACACCAGGCATGCTGTGACACAAAATCACAAAATGCAAGGGACAAAAAAAATGTTCAACTTCATAGGCCATGTGCTATAAAAACATTAGATAAAATAAAGTTACAACTATCATAAATGATAAGTGTTCAATTCCCTTTCAGAAAACCATAGGTTTTATATACTTTCCTTCAATAGTTTTTATGCTAGAATTTGTTGTTAATTATTACCCTCCACAGCCAAAAAAACCCTTGGCCAATAGTTGTCACCGAGCAAAAAATATTCATGGCAGTGAAAAGGTAAAACAATCAATAAACAAACAGACATAAACCACGAAAAACTTTATGGTTCGTTTGTCTTTCATCATTTTTTAAACTTTCTTATATTTCAGGTCGAAGAAAGCCCAAACTCTATTCTACGCCGGAGGAGTTTGCGAATGATTACTTTTGAGTCAGTCACAATGCTTGTCCTACTGATGGTGGTTCATGTTCTTTTCACAGCAGAGTTTTGGCCACTTCCACTAATTATTCCTTTTATTATAGGTAAGACGATCAATGGTGTGATGACCTACATTTTGCTCGTGAGGGTATGATTTTAAGCGTCTAAGGACTTCGGTTTTTACAATATGTACAATTCTTCTTGTAATGGCATTACCAGCAATTCTGTCGGCACGTTCATATTCCATAGCACCGGAGTGTCCTGAACAGTGATTCCACGTAAGATCGAAACTGCTCAATGCATCGTGCCAGTGTGGGGTTCTTTCACCATTTTGTACTTTCTGAGAGAGGTTTGTCGAGTCAGTCAGAATG